>VNJO01001189.1:0-74443 GCA_008042535.1 Drosophila tani | reverse complement strand
ACATGGTCTTCGCTCGCGACTTGGGCGAGAAGATGCCCTCGTAGCCATCGTTCTTGAGCTCCGGCAGGAAGAAGTGATAGAACTGTTCCGTCTCGATCTCCTGCAGGCTGATGATGTCCGCAGCGTAGTGCCGGATCTCGTCAATGATGGACTTTTTCCGATACTCCCAGCATAGCGCCCACGATGGACAGTATCCGTACATTTGCCGCGTCGCGTACTTGTCGCAGAGCACATTATAGCACATGACCGTGAAAATGCCTGAGGGGGAAAGAAGGTTAGCATAAAGGGCTCACGAAAGGTTTAATTACTGCCAATTTTAAATCGATTTTTTAAAAAATATATGTTATCTATCGGCTATTTCGATTTTACATATTTTAATCGAAGACAAAGTTACTATAGATTGGAAAATTGGAGATCTTGACAGAAAACACTATTAGTGAAATAAATCTTCTCAATTAATAAGTAAAAGTAACTAAAAGTCTGTCTAATCGATTATTTCGATCGATTATACCTGTTTCATATATTTTAATCGAAAGCAAAGAATCGAAGGAAAACTATGTAATGCTAAAATAAATAAAGACCTTTAGACAAAACACTATCCATGGAAATAAATCCTAAACTAAACATAAACTCTCTCTAATAAATTGTTCCGATTTAACCCGAAAGCAAAGTATGAAAGGAAAACCACAGTATGGTAAAATAACATTATTAATGAAATAAATCTTCTATATTCATATGCAAAAGGAACAAAAACTCTCTCTTGGGTAAATATATCTGCCAAATCACTTATCGATGGTAGTAAAATGGGATTAGCTTGTCAAGCCAACTGGGGCACAACTGCAAATGGCTTGCTAATAGAAAATTCTTGTTGCTTGCTCGGGGGGAGGGGGGCATTAAGACTTAATTACAACTTACAGGCTGGTCGCGTTTTGTTGGGCTTGGCCAGTGGCAGCCAGGGCCTCTGGGGCGGTGGATTGACGGTAACTGCAAAGAGAAGATAAGAGAAGTCACGGATGCACGGTTAGTGTTGGTCGAGTGAAGTGTTGGACGAAAGATTATGAAATTAGCACCCGCACACATAAAGTCACAAAGTCTCCTATAGCCCAGTGACACACTGCGATGGCTTCACGTTCTCCCACAACCACTTTTACCCCTGATTCACCCGTACTACTCCCCGCTGGCTGCTGACGCAGAGATTGCAAGCGGTGAAAGTGACATGCACAAGCAATCAAATCGCTTCCGCCTTTGGCTTGCCCCACAGCAACAGCAGTGCTGCCCCCAATGGTCAGGTACTGCTCCGGGCTTTGCATACGCCAAAGAGGTGCAGCGATGTCGAGGTATTTTCAGAACTTCTACGATAGATATGCTTGGTAATTATAGTATTCAAAATAAATAATATAAGAACGATATAGGATTATAGCCATTTCTGTAGAGATATTGTACCTTGCCTACTATATTATGCCAAGTGTACCTATCACGTATCCTGTACCATAGGTACCTTAGTTACAGTACCCTGCCAACACTGGTGGCGAGTTAACCACTTACTAGCACACTGGCTCCTCCAATTGGATACGGGGGCGGGCACCGGGGGGCTGTGGTTGACTTGCGTCTGCGGCGGCACATGGGAGTAGAACGTGCGACAGTACTGCTGTTGCTGGCGCGGATTCAGATTGGGCAGGAACTGCGGGTGTAAGTGCAGGTACGGGTTGGGGAGCAACGGCGGCAACAAGTGCGGCGGCCGCTGGTACTGTAGCTGGTGCGGGTGGTGGGGATGGGTGTTCGGGTGCTGGTGCTGGTGGTGAAAGATCTTGCGTGCCACCCCCCCGCCGTTCATCGTGTTGGTAGCCGTGTTGTTGGTAGCGCTTCTCTGCCTGCTTACAGCAACATATTTCCGCAGAGAGGCGACTTAGCGCCACAGCGTGAATTTCAATCTTAGCTCCTCTTTTCGCTCTTTTTGGCGAACTTTCCGCAGCCCGGGGACAGGGACTCTCAGTTTTATGCTTGCTCTCTTTGCGCTCTCTCTCTCTGCCTGCTAGCTAGTTGTTCTCTCTGCTGGCTCTCCTCTCACAACGCAGAGCTCTACGCGGAGCTTTAGCTGATTTGTTTTGTTTTGCCTTGCAGACTTGTTGATTGTTTTTGCATTTCTTTTTCCCTCTGGTAATTTTGTGCAAACGGACGGACGGGGCAACGTCGTCGTCGACTAAAAACTTTCACTTTTTAATAAATTTTGTGATTTTTGTTCATAATTTTGTTGTTGTTGTCGATGTTGATGTTGTTGCTTCTGCTGTCTGCGCCTTGTTTTGTTTTTCGGTAGTAGCTGTTGTTTTGTTTCGTTTTTATTTGGCTTTTTTTTTTGTTTTTGCTGACAGCCTTTTTAATGACTACATTAACACAGCTTTGATTGCATTTTAATTGTACAATTCGTTTTTACTCTCTCGTTGCTCTTTAATTATGCAAAATGGTTATTTAATTGACACAGGCGCAACAAAAATCGCAGCAACGCAACCGAAACTGAGTCACCGCAATGTGCAAAACAACGGTAAAAGGATGAAAAAAAGAGCCACGTAACGTGTATGTGTGTGTTGGGATAATGATTAACTAAACTGCGAGAATTACAAAATAGATATACACAGACTTCGAAAACTAACTCAATGCCAACTATTGTTGGCAAACAACCCCCTCTCTCCAGGTATACATAATTGGTGCCTGGCGACAGTGCGACAGTGGAGGATGTCATTGCTACACTTGTCTAAAAAAGCTTAAAAGCATATGCACTTTGCACTGACCTGTTAGAGATGGAAAATCATCGATGTCAATGGGTTTAATATCGATATTTGCATAACAAACTATCGAAAGCTTCTCTAGTTTAAAAACTCGAACTCCAAGAATCACTGAATGAATTTTAATTGCATACTTTTGGACACATTCTTAAACTGTTTCAAATCAATTGCCATTTTTGTGGCATCCCTAATAGTTTCAAGCCTGATAAAAGGTTATATTTATTCTCAGCTAAAATGGTACAATTTTCTGCATGCGTAGTAGCCTACTGTAATCGCAGGCTAAAAGTGTTCGGAGGCAGAGTTAAGAGAGGTAATGGTGAATTATGAAACTTTTACCCAATTGAGTACGCCCACGCATCCACTCGAAACTCCCGTCCACAAAGTGGGCTGCCGGCTGGTAAATAATTTCACCGAATTTGTGAGTGATTACCCCATTGGACAGGTGTAACAAAAGACGACACACACTTCAAACACTTTGGGAAAACAAAGCGATCAACGAAATTTTAAAACAAATTTGTTTAGCCAGCGAAGCGTGCCTTTACTTGTGAGGTGACGAGACGAGATGGATTATGGAGCTTGTGGTTAGTCCAATGGGAAGTGGAATGGAAAGTTGACTACTTAACAAAAAATAAAATACAACTAATATTAAAACTGTCCCTAGTTAGTAAATAATTCGAGTCGTACACCCAAAAAAAAAAACAATAGTTTAACCTTTCTACGCGTTGTCTTAAAAGTATACTCAAGCAGTAGAACGAGTTTAGTATAGATTTTATACTTCAAAATATCAAATGTATACTCCAAAGTTTAGTTTTTATACTCTATAGTTTCAATTGTGTATTTTTGAGTATTATTTTTATACGAACCTACATCGAAAATTCGATGACATATCGCGTTAGCTGGAATTTAGTGCTTTTCTGTTTGTCGCGTTAGAGATTATTATGAAATATTGGTGCAGATGAGTATAAAATGTATACTTTCGTAGTATTAAATTGATAATGATCTTATTAAGAAATTTTTCATACTCAAGATTATAGAATTCATGTAACAATCGTATAGGTTCTATGATGATTTTCTTTTGGTGTACTGATGGATATAATAGAACAGGCCACCATAAAAAATGGTACCATCATTTCATCAACACTTTGCGGAGTTTTATAAAAGTTTGTCACTGTAATCGTACTTGGGAATTTCAGATGCAATGCCTGCAGCAAATTACGCTTAATATTAATACTTAATATTTCATTCTCAAATGAAAATCTCTCTCTATTAGATCGCTTTTCTTCTTCAAATCATTAAAAGAGTTTTGGAAAATCAGAACAATTGTGTGAGATATTCTGTTACTCCAAATACCTTTTATATTGCCTCCGATCCTTGCCTTAGTCCCACTACACTCGATCTCAATCGGCCATAAATTTCCACCGACACACAATCAAGTTTATTTATGGCCTAATGGATGCATATCAATTATGTTTACTCTCTCTTGACACGGTTAACTCAAAGCTGTGCCATTGTTGCCAATGGATGATGGTTCAATATTCCTGATGTCACGCCATGTCGTGTCGCGGCCTATGTGCCTCCCACTCCCCAGATTATAGCCAGATTAAGACCCCCCTTTTCCCCTTTTCCACGTCCCTCCTCGGGAGCCACTAGAAAGCCCTTTCTATCCGAAAAGTTTTCATGGTCGCTGCTTGCTGGCTGCATTTGAAAACAAAAAGAAACGAAATGAAATACAATAGCGATAGCAAAAAACAAAACGAGAAAAAAAAACAACTCTCAGAGCCAAAGACAACAAACAAAAGTTCGAAAGGCAAAAACCCAAGTGAGCGTATCGAAAAAGAAAGTGAAATTCAAATTGAAATTTGGTGCGATTAAAAACGCCAAGAGGCCAGGCCGCCGCTGCAGAGGAGAGCCTGTTTGTGTGTGTGTGTGTTGGTGTGTGAGTTGGTGTTGGCCAACAATTTCGTATGCACAACATGCTTGAAGATCGAGGAGGAGGAGCTTTCGGTGTGGAGTGGAGGCCTGCTCCGAATAGAAAACAAAAGTCAACTCGCCACTTGCCACACTTCTTCGAGCACACTGCAATTAGATAACTTGTTTCATTTGCACCAGTTTTTTCTTACCAACAGCAACAGCAACAGCTACCACGATTGACTGCCAATGTTCAATGGCGTTCAGCAGCAATCGCAAGTTGCAAGTTGCAGGTTGCTGTTTTCTTGCGACGACTGGTAATGCCTGTCAGTCCACTTTGGTCGCCGTTGCCATCGTCGATGCGATGCTTCCACTTAAGACAATCTGACATTAAAATCATAATAATGAAAGACAATTTAAGGTGCACTTCAGGCACTCCATGCACGCACACACACACAAAAACCAGCCAATCCGAGACAGATGCGGTCAAGGAATTAGCACAAAATAAAGAAAATGCATTAATTCTAGAGCTGTAAAACTATCGACGATACTATCGATATTATCGATGATGCTGTGCTCTGGGTCACCATCGATTGCTATTTTCTACCATCGATACATCGTGTTATCAGCAAAAAAGTGAATTCGTATAAAATGTACAAGTTTTTGCCAATAAATATAATATAAAATTAAATATAATCATAAATTCTTATATTCTTAAGATAGGACTGAGACATTTAAAATTAATCTTTAATCATTAATATCAAAAATGATCTATATATAAATTCTATATAGACAGTAATGTGATTGAATTGAATTGTTTTTTTGTTTAATATATAAAATCTTTAATGCTATGCCATTTAAATTGGTTTGTTTAAGCAAAGTAAATTTTTGTTAACCCATTTTATTTTGTCGATAGTATCGATATTATCGATAGTTTGGACTATCACTATCGAAAATATCGAGTGAGGGCACTATCGATGTTTTTACAGCTCTAATTAATTCTATTATTATCCATAGGGTATTTTTAACATTGCCATTCATTTGCCTAGAAACATTTTCATGTTTTTAAACCCGGTACTCCGTAAATAACTCATCTTATAATATACATAAATCCCTCTTTTCCAACGATCTTTATCATTATATCGGTTTCATATTTTTCCTTTTAGGGAAAACGTAAATAAAATTTAGCACATCATAAAAATATGTCTTTGTCAAAGGAAAAAACCCCTTTAAAATCGCTATAGTTTTGCCCGAAACTGTGGAATCCAATGCATATGGATGGATGTGACGGTCTGCGTGTGGGAAACCAGTTGGACAGCATTTGCCGATGCATTTCTTGCAGTGGCTCCACACACAGATTTAGCCGGCTGATCGTGAGCGCCATATATATTCAAAAGACTCCAATTGTGCTGCGTCACATGGAAAATCAATTGAAAATGTGCGCGCACAGTGATTATGCACAGGCGAGGAGCGGATGACGAGTGGCAACAGCCGAGGTAGCTCCGCCATCGACGGAGCACCAAACATCGCAGCGCCACCGGTACGAGTACGGGTACCACCAACTGCAACTCCAACTCCATCGACAGTCGAAGTCGGAGTTGGAGTCGCTGACAGTGGCGTGGGCTTTCTTTCCACGGGGCTGTAGTAGAAGCACGGAGAAAAATGTCGGTTTTATAGATTTTATTTGAATTCTTACATATCTAGATCAGATATTAATTTATTGCCATTGGTTTTGTATATTACTTCCTGAATTAATTAAAGAAATCACTGAAATCATCCTCTTATGTCGAGGCCTGCCGTTAAGAGGGTTAAACAAATTACAAATTTAAGCAGCTAAAGATAAATAATATCTAGGAGCATTGAAAACCACTTCTATTAAATCTCAGATCAAACCAAAAAAACCTATTTCTCCTAAGATTCCACCAAGGTTTTTGTGTAAATCAATTCAATTTTAAATTCTTGTTGTCCCTGAATTTCTTGAACAAATTGTAATACTCTAAAATAAATATATTTTCGATACTGAAACCCTAATCTTAATCTTCGTTAAATTTTTTCCGGGTGCAGGCAGGCATTGGCAGCATCTTCGTAGGAGGCGGCAGGGGCAGCTCACGCGATCGTCCAACAATGCCGCACGCTGCTTGGTTACGTTTATTTTTCTTTCGCTGATCCACTTTTAAATCTTTGCGCGCACTCGCTTTGCCGTCGCCGTCGTCGTCGTCGCAGTCGCAGTGGGTACTTTCTCTCTCCCGCAGATGGAAAGCGGCGACGAGACAACTGCCTACTGCCTACTGCCTGCCGCCTGCTGACATTGACGCAGCCTGTAATGGGCCATCCAACCAAGCAGCCAACCAACGGGCGTCCAGCCCCTAAAAAAAATTATCCAGGTAGGCCACCAAGCTCCACACTCGCACAAAGGGCATAAAGTGGATGCAGAAGTTGGTATTCTTAATCTTAACCTAACTCTAGGTTCTTCTTAAATAAATGTTAAAAGCTAATTAAAAGAATATTCGTCAAAATTTTTATTAAGTTTTTTTTCCTAAACGCCCAACAATTTTTTAAAGAAAAATAAGTTTTTGCGAAGAAAAATCCCCAATTTCAATCCTATTTCTAAATTAGCAAGTCTAGTTATATTTTAATCAATTAGTCCCTGCAAAGATCGTTTGAGAAAAGCCCTATTTTAGGTGAAATTAGTATTTTACCTATAATTTATAATCATAATAATATTCGCCAAAAATCGTAAGCAGCTAAAAAAGGCCCAACAGATGTTTTCTCTTGAGTTTCGCTTTTATCAATTGGACATATTCGGTTATAACTGTCTGTATGTTTTCTTCTTCTTTTTTAACGATCACTTTTTGGCGAAATTGGAATTATTTAAGTTTCACTTTTTGAGGAACTAATAAATTATACATTTGTGACCTTTTTACCTTCATAACAGAGACACTGGCTGAGTGCATTTTTGCAATAGTTTGCAAGTTCTTTAATTAAGAAGAAATCGAGGGTTTTTTTTAAGTAACTCGAGCCGGATATACTTGGTTTTTGTTTTTCCCCCAGTGCAGTTCCCTGGCCATAAAACTTTCTAACCATTTGCACTTCCTTTTACGCAACAACAACCTTGATAAGCTCTCCAGTCAGCCCAAGAAAAAACCGAAAATGAAACGAAAACGAAACGAAAACAGGCTGTAAGCTCACTTCCGCATTTAAAACAATAATAAAGCCGAGACGAGACGAAAACATTTCCGATTTCTGTTGCATATTTATAAGAAATATGGGCCAATTATGCGAATTACTCCACAAAAGGCATACAAAACGAACAAAAAAAGAAGCCAACGAATCGGCCAAGCAACAAGCAACGAAAATAAAAACGGAAAAAGCTACGCCATGACAAAGCACAAAATAATACGAGTATAGAGCCAAAAAAAAAAAGTTCACATTTCGTAACCGAAATAACAGTTAACATTCACAAAGGCGGACAAACGAGGTGGAGCTCCAAATCGTCAGCTGTTTTTGTTGTTTTTGTTGGTGGTGCCCTCACTATTATAATTTTTGGCACTAATATCATCATCATCAACATCGCGTCGGCCGCTTCTTCACTCCCAATTGCAGTTATAAATACCGGTTTCGCTATATAAATAAACCATTTCAGCTTTTTTATATTTTTTTGGCCGTTTGCGGCCGTTTTGTCATCCTCAGCGATACTTTTAAGTGGAGGCGAAAGCCGGGTATATTGGGCCAGAAGGGTCAGAAGGGTGAAAGAGATACCCACTTTATTGAATTTAAAATTTTAGGAGTCCCAACTGATTTATTGATCAAATTCATCAGAAGTTTGTGGGAAAATAGGAAAGATTATATTGAAAATAGAGTCTATACTATTGTTACATGAATTCTATACTTTCGAGTATTACAAATATAAAATACTAGAAAGTATATCTTTTATACTCTATGGTATTTATACTTTCGAAAGTTTAAAATGAATAAACAATTATATAATAGTATCATGGACTTATTAAGATGCTTGTTAATTGTGTTCTATCGTAATTATAAAAATTATACTTTTGACGTTATCAATTTAATACCATAGAGTATAAAAGTTGTACATATTTTATAGTATTTTTTCGCAGTATATTTTGTATACTATTATCTTTTTTTTTTTTTAAATAATCGTTCTCATTATGTTGAAAATTAAATTAAATTACTTTTAACATCGAGCAGGTCTCTCAATTAAGCAAATCATCTTGCTTTTCTATTTAAGCAAAACATAATGATAAAAGAACAAAGTTTAGATATGTTATAAAGAGGTTTATAGAGTCTATTAAAGTGCAAAGCACACCAGGGGCCCCTTGGCATCGTTGCACTAGAATTCTCAAAAAAGTATAGTGCCTAACTTGGTAATCATACGTAATATTGAGGTCTGTCAGGAATTGGGTACTGATAATGAAACTGACAATGTCAATGTCAAATCTAGGTTGGATTTATTTACCTATACTTTTTTCCCATCAATTGTTCATGAATTATAGATCTTAGATATTTAATTTAGACCTTATAGTAATGCCGTTTTCTAAAAAGTATATCCATCATTTTACAGGGTAATAGTATGGTCGCGGACTTTGAACATTTTCACCGCACTTCCTCTTTCCACCTTTGATGAATTCGGCATGCTCCACTAAATCGGCAAACGTTGTGGGAATCGATGACGCCGCGATGCGTTTAAAATGCATTACAAAGCACAAAGTGTTGTCATAAAAATTAAATTAAATAAAAGCCGAAAAACTGACAAAAAGGGGCCGATGAGAGGAGGGAAAGAGATCAACTGACTTAAGCCAATTAAACGATTAGGTAACAGTTACAACAATAATGGGCAGCAGCAGCAGCCGCAGCCGGAGCCGGAGCAGCATCGTATGCAGCACGGAGACACACAAAAACTTCGTCATCAGGCAGGCAAAAGCGGCAATAACAATAAAGCCCAGACGAGTCGAGTTATAAACCTACATAGAGCCACAAAATTTGTACAGACAGCAACGGTGGGCACTCTCTGCTGCGGAGTGGCGAACGGGAAAAAGCCAGAAACAGAAAAAAAATTAATTCATGTTGTGCTCATTTCGTGAGCGGACAAAAAAAGGCAGAAGAAGTTACAAGATGATTTAAAGTTGGCTTTAAAAATCCAGAATCTGAATACTCTTGTAAATATATATTTAATACTTAATAAACAATTATATAAAATAATAAGAAAAAATAAGAAAAATAATAACCCAAAATATTTGAGCTAGGTATCTGTGAGAAAACATATTTGTAGTGTGCCCATTTTGAGCTAGGTATCTATGAGAAAAAATATTTTTAGTGTGCCCAATTTTTTGTTAGCTCAAGGTGGCTCCCTCACTCAAAAGTGGTGCCCATCTATGCTTTACATTCCTATGTATTTTACGATTTCCTCTTATGCACAAGTTAGCTCCCCCACTTAAAAGTGTAGATGGGCATCTATGTTGAATTCCTACATATTTTAGAGGTAGGTTTCTCATCTGTGTCAGAAATATCTAATAATGGCCCTTCTAAGTTACAAATTTGTACCAGAAACTCGAATACCTTCCCCATTGAAAGGGTATAATAGGTTACAGCTGCAGCACAAGCCGCTCACAAATGCCAGAAAGACGTAAGCGTTAACACTGCCACAGCCCTATAGGCGGCTGCACTCCGTCCACTTGATTTATGGGTCCGAGTGTCCAGCAACGCAGCTTCTTTCTTTCCAGAGAAGTTTACGTCACAGGCGACATTAGACCCCACCTACTGTCCAGCGAATGATTTCGTCATTTGAGGCTGTGGCCACGCATTGCGAGATCTCTTGTTCTTTTGTTCTAATGACCGACTGATCATCCGCGTAACTTGTGACCCAATCAAGCTCGATAATCAACCTAATTAAGTTGTGTTGGATAATGCAACACACATGCAGTTCTTCTGCCATGCCGACCTAACTAAGTTTTTCCTCAACTGAGCGTTAAATAACCAAAGCGAGTTATGCCTTTCTAGAACTTGGCCCGTAAATCGTCAAGGTGTTTACTTAATAGGAACATCAAATCATTGTTGTATCAACTAAATAATTCAGACAAAAGAATCAGACCGAAATCTCGAGCGACTTAATGAATTTTTCTGAATCTTTATCTTTTATCTTCACAGACAATCAAATTTACACATTGCTCAACATGAACTCCCATTTTATGTTTATGCCACCAAATTATTCAAAGGGCGGAGGAGGGAGACGACGTCGGAGGCCCTTCATCTCATGAATAGTGTGATACACTGCGGCTAATGGCCCAGACAAGTAGCAGCCCGGCGATTGTCTGTGAAAATCTAAAAGCCAGTCAGCACGAGAATGGCTGAAAAGAAAAGCAACAACGCGACCAACAAAAAAGCAACGACTAAGACGACCCAGCAGCGAACGAGTAGACAGCATTAAAAGTGGAAAATAAATGTAATAATGACATTTGTGGCCGTTAGGAAGTCGGATTCTTAACTGTTTGACATTTTGCGTAACCTTTTTCGTAGACATTTGGCCTTTATTCGGATTAACCGCTTTTTTTTTGGGTCTGTGTACAGAGGAAGTTGAGATAGGAACTTGGGCAACGCAGACCGACGACGACGACGACGGCGATGATGATGAACTACTGCCGGTCCCCGGATGGTGTGTGTGGCCCACTGAACTGGCCAAGTTAATTGGAAAATGAAACTTTCAATTTCATGGCGAAATGCTAATTTCTAGCCAAAGAAAAGTCAACTGGAAAAGCAGCAAGACGCAATTCGTTAGGGAAAAAGGGGACGATGTGGAAATGGAGAGGAAAAAAAAAAGCATGAGGAACTAAAAAATCGGAAAAGTAGCAAACAGAAGAAGTAGTAACCCGGCAAAAAGTCCGATTGCATTCGATTTGTAGGCCAATGAATACTCTAATCGATATTTATCAGTACAGTTAATATTTTAATAAAAGATTTTAGCAAGTAAGATATCTACTTGATACTGGAGATTCTACAACCCTTTTTCATCTGCCCTAGGCTCTCTTCTGAAACAAATAATCCGATTATCTAAACAATAAAATCTTTTTTAACGCCTCAGTCGAGGTTTGAACCTACGACTCGCGGGACTCAAACCATTTAAAATAAGTGCAAGCGAGACAGATAAAAGGTAACATCTTTATTCCCTAAAAACTTTTTTATTTATCATCAAAACATATTTAAATTTTAGGAAACGTTCAAATAAGACCAAGGACTGTAACGGTTATAATTAAAAAAGCAAAAAATTACAAAATAAAAGTTATTTCTTAATTTTTACGAAAAAAAATTGATTTTTAATAATTAAAATTAATTTTAATAATAAAAAATTAGTAATAATTATTAAATATCAATTTTTATATAAAAATTACTCAATAACTTTTATTTTCAATTTTTATTATATAAATTGAAAAATAAAAATTATTCGATAACTTTTATTTTAAAAATTGAAAATAAAGATTGAATCTATATATCTTTTGATCCGTAGAAGCCAGATCCAATATATATGTATATATATGATCTACATAATATTTATATACCATCTGAAAGGTATTGATGTGTAGATCATATATATACATATATATTGGATCTGGCTTCTACGGATCAAAAGATATATAGATTCAATCTTTATTTTCAATTTTTAAAATAAAAGTTATCGAATAATTTTTATTTTTCAATTTATATAATAAAAATTGAAAATAAAAGTTATTGAGTAATTTTTATATAAAAATTGATATTTAATAATTATTACTAATTTTTTATTATTAAAATTAATTTTAATTATTAAAAATCAATTCTTTTCATAAAAATTGAAAAAAAAACAATTTTTTTAAACTCATAATAATTATTTGGGGTCCCTGAATAAGACTGTATATCTAGGAACTCAGAGCTTTAGCTCCCATTATCTCTGAGATCTAAATGATAATACTTTAAAAAATGTACTTTAGAACTATATTTTAATTACTTGATTTCTAGAAAATACTTATTTAGTATCCCCATTTACAGAGGCTAAATCATAAAGAAAACTCCTCTTTATGGGAAATTTTCCCTCTGAGAAAAAATAGGAGCCTCCTCCTATTACCACTGAGTTCTAGATGATAATATTTAATACATATTTCTTTAAATTACTTGATTTCTTGAATACATTTAATATCCATTTACAGAGGCTAAATCATAATTTAATCCCCTCTTTATAGAACAATTTCCCCTACGAAAATCTTTCAAGTTCTAGACATATTTAAGGTAAACTTCAGTTGAATATTATAAGTGCAAGCGTGATAGATAAAAGGTTACATTCTTATTCCTTTAAAACTCCCTTATTTATCATCCAAACATAAATAAATTTTAGTCTAAGACTATTTATTATATATCTAAAAATTCAGAGCTGTATAATATTTTATACATTTAACCTTAGTTCAATATTTTAATTACTTTATTAAATTTAAAGATTCTAAATCCCCAAGAAAACTCCTCTTTATGAAAAAACGTCCCCCTACAAAACATTTCAAGGTCTAGAATCCTTAAATAAAATACATACTTAAGTTCAGTTTAATATTATTTTCTAAGCCAAACCGCCGCAAATAGAACGACAAATTTGGAATACCCGCAAAACAGCGAGGGAAGGTGAGGAAAAACAATTAAATTTCAGACGCTAGAAGGAAAAAGAAACAGAAAAAAAAAAGAAAAACTGGCATGTTGGAAGACGGAGACGCTAAGAAAGATGGCCCGCTTCGTTGGCCAGCGGCAATATCTATGGTCTATGGCTGCAGCAACAACGAGGCAGCGGCAGCGAGAACAACAACAACAGCGCGACGCATTTATTGACGTAGCCAAAACACATTAGCCACCGTTGTTGTAGTTGCTGCTCCCCGGTGGTGCTAGCTGATGGCGCAAACAGTGTTGCAAATGACCCAATTGTCCACTGACCCACTCAACGTCGAACGCGCTCCTCTCTCGTCCGTTGTCCGCTGTCCGGGTCCAGAGTAGTCCGAGTTCGGACCTCCGTTGTTGGGAAAGAAGAGCACACAGAGCGCAGAAGCACGGAGCTGAAATCGAGCTGGAAAACGGGCGTCTTTAGAGAAGCTAACTTATAACAAGCAATTAGACCTCCAGTCGGACTTCTGAGAGCTCCAGCTCCAACTCTCAAAATGAGGCCCTAAAATGGAGACATTAATTAGCCTAATGACGGGCACAAAATGCCCAGAAATTAATTTGCCGGTTACGGTTATGACAGCGGTTAATCTTTTTGCGAAAGCCGGCAAACTAGAAGCAGCCCGCCAGAAGATTCATCCAGGTGAAAGGTGGCCGAGGTTCCCACTCGGCTTTTGGCCGTTTGAAATCTCTGTGCAGCCCCGGCTAATGTTTGGAAAGTTCAGTTTTCGAGTGGTGCATCCAAAGGGGTTCGGTTCCGAGTGCTTTTTGGGCCTACGATCGCGTTCTGTTTGCTTTTCCGGCTCAAACGTGCCTCATTAGAAGATGCCCAGATGGCGATGGCCTTTTCAACAACACCCATCCATGTGTGTACTACTATATGTGGTTTTCTTTTTCGGGGCTATCAAAACAGCAATCAAGTTCTTTTTGTTTGACATTTTTGTTTACACTTTTTATTGAGTTCTCGTTCGGGCTTAATCAAAATAAATAAGTTGGCCATATTGTGTGTGTGTGTGATGAGTTGAGGGTACTTTATAGACTATATTTATTGTTATTTGTGCAAAAACGATATGCTTACACTATACACTACACAGAGAGGGATAGAGAGAGAGAGCACACAATACGAACTAGTGAAAATATATATTAATTAAATAAATTAGCTTCGAGTGGTAATTTCTATCTGGGGAATGGTAACACAAACTGCCTGCCTCACTGCCGGAACCTGCTGCCAATGGAAAATCTGTGACATTTTCCACCAGCAGCCATGGCAGAAAATGCTGAATGCTGAGATGCTGAGACTGAGACCGAGGCCGAGACTCTCCTCCAACCAACACACGATTCCAGCCAAGCCAGAGTCGAGCAGAGCGGAAAACTTCAAGCAATTTCTGTGCGCGCGCGTTGTTCGTGAGTTTCATTTAATTAAAAAAGAAAAGAAATGAAAAAAATAAAGGCGAAAACTTTTACTCGCCAACTCTGCAAGCAGGTAACTAGGGCTGCTCTCGATTTTCAGATTTAGATTTTATGCTTGGCGATCATCTCAGTTGGAATTAATTTGTGCACCAGATCTTCCCTCTTCCTCGCCTTCTTTCGGTTCGAATGAGTGTCTTAATTCGAAAACATAACACGATAGAGATAAACCCCATGCCTAACTCTTACTATAAACTATAAATGGATGAATACTCCAAGGGAAACGAATGAGTTTTCAGTTCTCTGCTGCAATGCGTTTCAAAAACAAAAGGAAAATAGTCTTTTACACTTTAAAAGTTGCAGTTAAAATCTATTAATAACTTATTAATTGATTATTGAGTTTACTTAGGTTTGAATTTGATTTTAGGGCTTCTGAAACGCATTGCAATGTTTCAAAAGTTCGTAACAGACATTTAAGACTCTAATAAAACCACCAGAGATCCTTTCTATGGGTTCCTAAGGCTACCCCCTAGGCCCTAGCCAAACTTACTAACTATAAAAGTTCACGTTGTAGCGCTTTGCAGTTGCAGTAGTTACAGACTAAGTAAAAAACCAAACCGACTAAACAAGATAACTTTAAATAGAACCCAAAAAACTATATAAAAATACACACAACTAACTAACACATGTAGGAACGTTGCTTAAACTCGAAAGATACAAGTTAACATAGGCAGATTTCTTTCTTTCCTTTCCTATGGCCCTATGGGAGGGATTACGTTAATGCACAAATAACAACGGCTATTAAATGTATGTGTAGGGTGGATAGTTACAGAGATGGGTGTAAGGTTCGCATGGTGTATATGGTAACTCCACACGATTTCTACAATTTCTTCTTCTTTTTGCGCCACAAAATCTGCATAAGAGTCGGGTGCTCGACTCCCGCATCTGTTGTGGTCTTTGGCAAAAAAAAAAGGAAAAGGAAAAGAAAAAATATGTGTCTTAAAAATACAGAAATACAAAACGACGACGCCGCTGCTGCTGCTGCCTCTCTCGCAGTGAAAGTGAAAGTTGAAGTGGAAGTGGAAGTGGGATTCGTAGACGGAATCGGAGTCGGAGTGTGGATGTGGTATGTACAAGGTTTCCACAGTCCACAGTCCCTGCCTGTCTTCACAAGTCTCCCACTTAGTTGGGATCCCATTTGGTCAACTCGTTGGCCTTTTGTTTTTCGCTCCGATGATCGGTGATGATGATGATGTGATGATCGTCTCACATGTGCTTTGTACCCCCATTTAATGGGTTTTCTTCTTTCTTCACTCGCTTCGGAATCGCTTGGGATTACGCAACTTGGGCCTGGGTTTGGTTATTGGTAGTGCCTTCTGCTAGATTCAAATTTCCCAATCAAAATCCGCCCACGCGCTCCGGGATTTCTTCTTTCTTGCCTTCGATTTTGATTTGATTTTCCATTGTCGTCGTAGTCGTCGTCACGAGATGGTGGAAAACGCTGGCTTCAGCTTACCCACCGTGCCCAGTATCAGCCTGGCGGGTGTGGCCCGGCTGTCTGGGCCCAGTTTGGCAGCTGCCACTTGGCTGTCATCGTGGCTGCCACCTCCACCACCTCCACTTGCATTTGGATGCCTTCCTCCGCGCCACACCAAGCCCAGGCCGGAGCTGCAGCTCTTACTGCTGCTGCCGCTGTTATTGTTGTTGCAATCCACCAGAAAATCCAAGGCTGTGGGCGTCACATCCGTCAGATTCAAATGCTCAAAGTTAAAGACGAGACCCGAATCGCAGCTGTGGCTGCCAGCGCTATCCAAGCCGCTGTCGCTGGCTGCTCCCGATCCCGAGACCGAAACGGAGCCAGATCCCAACACCGCCTGATCGGCCGCATTGCAGGTCTCGATCAGCTTGCGCGATATCTCATTGAGACTCTCGTCCAGCAGCGTCTCCGCCTGGGCGGAAATCGTGGAGGAACAGGAGGAGGCGGTGCCCAGTTTTCCGCCTCTGAAACAATTGCCAAACAGATCGTTGGCTATGTTGATCCCACTCAGGATGTCGCCGTAGCCGGAATCATCGCTCAGGCACTGCGAGGGCGTGGTCACCGCGTTCGGGTGGCTCCGCTGGGATCCGATCACGCCCACAATATCCGCCCGACTGCTATCGCCGGTGATGGGTGCAAACTCCTCCGTGGTCTCCTCCTGCAAGGCCGACGACGTGGACGAAATGGGCAGGCTCTGGCTGCAGATGGAGCTATCGCAGGAGCTGTCCGAGCTGTGTGTGGACGAGGTCGACGAGGTGGACGTGGAGGACTCCTTGCTGCTGCCGCCTCCCTGTTCGCTGGACGAGGCATCGGAGAGCGAGCGCCGCAGCGGGTAGTCCCACAGGGAACGCAGCGGATCGCATTCGCGGCAGAAGCAAACGCCGTGCGTGTGATCGTGCTGCATTATCCCAGGCGGCAGGTGATAGGATCCTCCTGCACCTCCTCCTCCTCCCGCCGGGTAGCCCTCGCCGTGGTTGGTCATTTTGGGCTGCATATCCGACTCCATCTTGAGCAGCAATCCACTGCCCGGCTTCCGATCCTTCTTGCGCCGCTTTCGGGGCTTGATAATCCGCGGCAAGCAGGTCTCCGCCGGTGAATTAGCCTGATCCTGACAGCTGGCACCACCACTATTGGGTGGTTTCTCCTGGCTGCTGCTGCTGGAGCTGCTGAGCACCGGCGGTGCAGAGTTCTGATAGCGCAGAGCTCGGGATTTGTCCGCTAGCTTGAAGCTGGGACTGCTCATCGCCTGATAGCCACTCCAGTTGGGCGGCCCGGGATGCGGGTGATGCGAATGATGGTGGTGATGGTGCTGCTGCTGCTGCTGCTGCTGCTGCTGCTGCTGAATGTGCTGATGCTGCTTGCCATTCTGCTGCAGCAGGGGCATTCCCTGGGCATGCACCGCCAGCTGGGACATGGAGGCTCCCCCTGGTGGCCATGCTGGCGGCGACTTGGGCACGGATTTCCTCAGCAGTCGCTGGCGCTGGGCGGGCGATAGGTGAGTGGAGGCATTCGAGATGAGCGGTATGCCGGCGCACTCATTGATCCGTTGCTGGTTGACCACGCCGCCGTAGCCACCTGGCTGGGCTGTGGCCGATGCTGCCGCAGGAGCTGATGTCCAGCTGGGCGGCGGGTGACCATGGTGTAGTCTGTAGGCCGGCGCTTGTGGAGGAGGCGGCGGTGGAGCTGCTGCTGGCTGGGCTCCTGGCCAGTGGCTCAGCGGATGATGCTGCTGCGGCGGCGGCGGCGGCTGGTGGTGATGGTGATGGTATCGCAGCTGAGCGTAGTTGGATGATGGTGGTAGTGGTGGTGGCGGCGCTGCTGTGTCTGGTGCCCTGTAAACGGCCACATGCGATCTCATGCTCCGGCCGGTGGCTGCTGTTGTCTTAATCCCAAACTGAATCCTGTCGGCGGATTGTCGAGTCGATTGCACATCACTTGGCCGCTTAATTGGGTTGGCTTTGTGGGCTTTGTGGGCTTTGGCAACTTGGCAACTTGGCTACTTGGCTCAATGGTGCATTTCGGTTGGCCAAGAAGCGAGCGAGCCGCGCAACGAAATGAAAAGCGAACGCCAAAGCGAAACTGGGACACGAGTTACGAAACAACAGCACACTCTGCAGCACTCCGAGCACTCAGAGGTGGCGGCGCATGCGCGAACGGGGAATCCGAATCCGAGTCCGAATCGAGAGCGACGGTCGCGAACGGGTTTGCGTGGTGGCTTGGAAAGCGTCTGGAGAGCAGAGCAGAGCTGAGGAGCTAGTGCGTCCGCCTTGAAGCCAAGCGAGCGGCAGACTGAAGTCAGCTGCTGCTGCGATCGACAGCTTGGCCCGGCTAACAGTAAAAGCCGTTATGCTCGCTCACCAAAGCTAAGCCGGCTCTCTCTTTGCTCTCTGGCTCTGCCTCTCATTCGCTCTCCACGCTGAGAGCAAGAGCAAGAGCGGGTCTTTGCATGTCGAGGTCGTGCCGTTCTTTTGGTCGCCACTGCCAATTGTTGTAATTGTAATTGTTGCATTCAATTAAATATTTTTAATTGTTGCCCCTCTGCACATTATGTTTTGTTTTGGCATTAATCGGCAGCCGTGAGGTTGAACTTTAATTATGTCTCTGCCGCAACTGGTTTTTAGGCTGGATAAGCCTGGGAAACACCATTAACCATTAACTCTTTTAATCACAGCCTAAACTGTGAATAACTAGCTAAAAAAGGCCAATATCTGCATTAACGGGTTTTCTTAGGGTCGCACAAGCAAATCAAAGACATGTTCTAAGAGAAAATCACAGCAAAATAAACCCAACCCATTAATTATATTTTAATTGAAAAATTCGTTCTGGGTTAATTGCAGCATTTCATTTGGCTTTTATGTACTTAAAAACAAAAAAAAAACCCATCAGTTATTATTTTGCTGACTGATCGGAACCTTAACACTTTGCAGTTTTTTGCTGAATTCGTACTTGGGAATTTTAGCTGCAGTCTTCCAACAACTTAGGCTTTAAGCTACGTAATCAGACACGCGAAAAGTGTACCTAAGCATTGAGTCAAACGAGAGGTCAATAGTCACCCTCTCGCTCTATCGCACTGCTTAGGAACACTTTTCGCGTGTCTGAGTACGTAGCTTTAATGTTGGTATCCCGAAGGTTGCACTCCTCTATCAGTGTGCTTTGGACCAAATAATTTGATAACACAAAAGTCAAAAACAAAAACCGCAGTAAATAAATAATAAAAATAAAAAAATCCATGGATTCTGAAAGTATTTTCCTTTATATTGCTGAAAAATCCGCTTTCAAAATATTAATATACATTTCAAGGCCTAATAAAACCCAATTTCTACAAGATAGAGCTGGAATTAAGCTTAAATAAAATAAATAAATTTAAGAGCAGTTCATTCATTCCTTTCTTCTTCAATTTGTCACCTTTTTATTCCCGTAGCCCTCAATATTTGTTTAAGTGAAGTGAAATTCAAAATTAAGGTTATTTACAGAGAATTGTCGATAATTTTTGAATTAGCATTTGTTTCTTTTAAGCTGAGCCCTAATCGTTACACCATAAAAAATTAGTTTAATGCTTGAACTAGGCGATTATCTGAATTTAACTATTAAGAAAAGACATTTTTTTATCAGAATAAAGTGAAGACTAAACATGGAGAACACAAAATGTAGCCTATATAATCTATATCCCATAAACCCTAAAACAAGTTCAAAATTTCTTAAGAATTCTTTAGTAGAAAAATTAAATTCGAAATTTTGAAAATGCAGTAAGCCCTTACTTTAATTTCATTTATCTGTTTGGCCACACTAAAATTATGTTAATATCTTGGCCTACTGTGTGGGGTATTTTAAATTCAAAGGAACGTCAAAGTAAAGTACTTGCAATTCCGATAAGGTTCCAAGTAATCAAGGAAACCAAGCTGGAGCATTGTGTGCCCACCAAGACCCATCGCATAGTTAACGCGCCCGACTGCACCCGAAGATCCAACGAAAAACTTTCTCTTTTCGGAAGCCTTTTTCGCGTGCTTTCCTTTTTACCCCCACACACACACACGCACACGCACATACACCTGGTGATCAGGCACAGCAAAAGATATATTGGCGGGGGGTACTGGTACTCACATGACAAGTTGTCCAGCATGTAAGTGAGCAGTTTCTGCGTGCCATTCGGCTCGTTGTAGATGTTCATGAACTCCTTTTGCAGCGGATTGCCCATGAGGCCCAGTATGACGAGGTGGAACAGCTTGCCGATCTCGTAAGGCAGCACGCGCAGAAAGTTGTTGTTCAGCAGCAGTTCCCTAAAAAAGGAGAAGACGGAGAAGGTGGAGGTGAAGTTGTAGTTGGAGTTGCAGTTAGGGGGTGAGTGTGAACTGATCGCTCGAGATTTGCACTGGTGATTAGGGAGGTTACGTCTAGACATTTAGCTGATTTAAAGCCTTGAAAAGTATCTCTATTTATACAATATCTTAAGCACAACTCTTGATCAAGAAATGTCCCCAAGACACAGCTTTCAGTTGAGCTTGTCAAAACCCTAAACAGACGTAATCTCTTAACCCGCAGCCAGCAGGACACTCACCGCAGCTGGATGAGCTCGCCAAGCTCGGCGGGAAGACTCCTCAGCTTATTGCCGGACAGATCCAAGGTCCTTAGGCTGATGAGCATTCCAACGTCGGCGGGCAGTCGCAACAGCTGGTTGTCGTTCAGATACAGGGCGGTCAGGTGCTCAAACTCCCACAACGATGGACTGATGTTCCGCACGCAGCCTGCACCGCACATAAAAAAGAGATATTAAAGATTAATCAAGAATCTTGGTTTTTTAAAGCCATTCACACTCACCCGTAATCTCCAGACCGCTCCAATTCGTCTTCTTGCCGGCGGCTATGTCCTCCTGCGACAGAAAGATCTGCTGCCTCCGATTGGCGCTGTCGTATTTGTCTTTGTTACGAGACATTTTATAGTGATTGCCTGTATCAGGATATATATTCAAAGAGGCTTTATTAATGCGACTCTGCTTAGTGAGAGAGGGAGAGAAAGATGACTGGGCTAAAAGGAAGTTAGGGCTCATGTTAGGAGACAAAACCTCGCTTTGTTTTTAGCTCTTTTATAGGTATAGGTAAGTATATATAGTTAGGAGAATTGGAATCAAATCATAACCTTTCATAATAACCGCCTGATGATAAGCGTCTCTGCAAAATATTAATAAAGTGGTTTCAATTATTATTATTCATATTAGTAAACAAACGTGGATGAGGGTTGGTTTTTGGGTCAAAGGTCGTAAAACATAAATCATAATTAACCCTTCAATGGAAATAATATTTAATATTTACACTTGAAAAAATAGAAGTAAATCGAATTGAGTTTTACTAAGCATTTAACAATGCATTTTATAAAATAATTTTAAGAAAAACCATTTAAGGAAATTAAACATTTAAATATGATTATAATTTCAACATTTTAATTTGATATTTCCAAAATTAATCAATGAAACACAAAGAAAATTAAAAAAAAACAACAATATTTCCTTTGAAGGGTTAAATGCAACCGAAAAGGGCTTTTTGCAAGCGCGCGCAAAGTGCAAGCACACATACATGCAACCAAGGACACACACACACACACACACGCGAAAAGAGAAAACTGACGCACACAGAGTCCGATACAGTTAGAAAAGGAGAGCGACTTGGCGAATGGCGTGGGTGGGCTAAAGGACAAGAAGAAGAAGAGCAGCAAATGCGTTGGCGGACGTCGCATATTGTGGGCATTCGGTTGGACTCCTGGGGCAGCAGCACCTGGTATTACCTGGCTGAGCTCAACCCGGGGGGCGGTTCGGTTCCGATCGGCTCAGTTCACCTTTCGCAGGAAGTCACCGCACTCGGATTTAAATTTACTTGCCGCCTCTCCTTCAAAATCGCTCGGCTTCTCTCTCTCCGCAATCTGCACGCAAATTACTCAATAATTTCGAGAAAATAAAGGTAATCCGCAATCGTTATTGATCAATGCGTTTTTGGGGATGGAGATGGAGTGAAGCCGACTGTCCGACACACTGCAAATTTTTTTTTTCGGATTTTCTAACGCCTTTTGTGATTTTTGTGCCCCTTTTGTTTTTCTGTGTCCGTTTGTCGAAACAGAAGCGACGATTCTGCTGCTATTCCCCTACTCGTTTTGGGGCGCTCTTTCTTCTGCTGCGCCACTCCGCTCCGCTTTCCATTTATTTATCGCGCGACTCGTTTTCATCGTTGTTTCTTGTTTTTGTATACATGGTGGGCCGCGGAGTTGCCACTCGGTGTCTATCAGTGGATGCGTATCACGGGTGCTGGGTAATTAACTGCCGAAAATCGTTGCTTATTTAATTATTCTCGGCCGTGGCTCGATTTTGAAATATATTGCCAGGTATCCCCGTTGTGTGTACATCCAACTGAATGTGCTTTTAGTCAAAACAAAACAAGCGCCCCACACATACACACACACGCACACAGGCACACACAGACGGTCACAGAGGAGCAGGGTTGAGATAAAAACACGTAGAGATTTCGTACTGTTTGCTTTGCTAGCCACTCTTTTCGTCAACTCTCTCTTTCTGCTGTTCACTTTGCTTCGATCGCGATCTATTTGTTCGATTTTCGGTGGTTTTTGCGAATTTGGGTCCGCTGCTGCTGCTATGTGTAAACTCTCGTTCTCCGCTTTCCTTCGTTTTCCATTTCTCTTTGTGCGCTTGTTCTGCATACGCGGGAATGTCCACTCGCCGTCTATCGGGCTGCCAACTATCGGCGGGCGGTGCTGCCAACTCATCAAAAATAGCTAAATTCTGCTTAGCTATTTTAAGCTATTTTCCGGCTATTTTAGGCCATAAAAGCCGCCAAAAATAGCTGGAAATCATGTAGAAAATAGCTTTAAAAAGGCTAGAAAATAGCTAAACACTTTTTAGCTATTTTTAGCTTTTTTCTGGCTTTTTCTTGAAAAGAATGGCCACACTGGCGGCCCATCGATAATTACGACCTATCGACAATTCGCTTGGCCGCGAAAAGGAGACCTGTCATATAAAACAATTCCCAGTTGCTATTTGTTTAATTAATATCCACATGCAGAATGTCCAGAACGGCGCTGTCGCAGCATCTGGTCAAATTCCAGAGCGAAGAGGAGGAGATGGTGTTGTCTGCTACCGACGACACTGACCGGGAGGAGGTGATGGCGATGTACAGCAAGACGGTAAGAGAACTGGGCTTTGTTTTGTTGGAATTCCTGTTTCTACTGATGTAGTTCTATTTACCCACAGAAAATCACTACCGAGGACATGCTGCGCGAATACACACCAGCTGAGGTCCGGGAGCTGTGCGAGCGCACCAAGGTCCGGGTGCAGATGCACAGATTGAATACCGTGTGGGACGCCAAGAGGCGGCTTGACAAGAGCAAGCGGCTGCATAACAAGTCGGAGAGTTGGGTGAACAGAATGCTTGTGAAGGCGGAGCGCAGAAGGTATGTCGAGCCGTATTCGGAGCTGGAGAAGGAGCAGTACAAGGACCTGGCCGCCTGCCAGACCAAGAAGGACAACAATTTGCGGCTGGATCGTTGGCGCCGCCAGCGGGAAAGGGCAAAGGCCAGTGACCAAGAGCTTTCGATGCATCCTCCTCTGAGTAGTTCGGAATCCCAATCGCAAACAGCCGAGTCTCAGGCACAAGAGTCACCGCCATCGAATATGGAACCACCTCCAGCTGCTTTGGAATCCCAGCCACAGTCCCAATCGGATGAGAGTACCCTGGATGAATGTCTCCAGGCAGTCATTCAACCCCCGCCGCCTGCCCAGCCAACCGTGGTGGACAGTGAGCCCAACCTGTGGGGCATTGGCGACCAGGATGAGGTGGAGGTGGAGGAATCGGCAGAAGAAGCAACTACTGGCAAAGACAAGCAGCCCGATGGCGTGGCAGAGACCCAATTGGATTCCGTTAATTGGATGTCGGATGTCTTAAAGGATATCAACTCGGAGAGCCTCTCGTTGGAAAGCTATTTGAGTACACAACACACGGAGCCCGAGGACTACGAATGCTTTGGCACCCAGGTGGCAGCCGCATCCACCCAGGATGACCCAGAGAGCCAGCCATTCCTCTGAAACATGGATTTACTCATTCATTTTGTAACCTTTAAGTTTGATTCGTATTTTGTAACCTTTAAGTTTGATTCGTCTTGTGTAAAATCGAAGTTTTTCGTTTATTATTGATCGTGCGTTTGTTATGTGAGGAAATATATAAAATCTGCATTAAAAACATCTCTCTTGGTGCAGAGAGAAAGAAATGATAATTAATAATAAAACCTTAGACCTAACAATACGAGGCTCGATTTTAGACTATGTACAAACTACTAAGACCTAGGACGATACCACTAAGCAAGAAATATTTGATCTGCGACTGAAAATCGGTTTCCTGTTGTTGCTGGCTTTCGAACCAATGCTTCGAACTCGAAAAGCCGAAGGCTTTCTGGGGTGCTAGACATGTCGTTCGGCTGGTCTGGGGTTCCAGGCTCAGCCGTTTGGTTGATAGCACTTTTTCTGCTGTTTGACGCCTCTATATATTTCTTGCTTAGTGACGATACGCAGCCGGAACTGTACACGGAGGAGAGTTAGAGTTACAACATTTGAAATGCTCGCTTTTCGCTTCTACATAATTACGCTATGTACAATCTATACAGGTTAGAAACTAGCTCTAAACGTGGTCCCAGGAGGGCAGGGGCAGTGGCGGTGGGTGCTATGGGAAGTGATCAAAGAGGAACTGTTCCATGAACAGTGACTCCGAATGCTAGTTGGACGATGTGTTGTCGCCCGGCTCGCTGACGGCAATAGTCATCTTTGTCTCATCGCTGCTATCCGCCTCGGGCTCCATCTCCTCCTCGTCGTCCTCCTCATCTTCTAGATCCTCGAGGTCTTCGTCCTCGTCCAGCTCTTCGTCTAGCTCCTCATCGTCATCCTCCTCGGTCATCTCCTCATCCTCTTCATCCTCATCCTCGCCATCCTCCGCCGCAGGCAGTTGAACGATTGTGGCACCGCCAGGCGTCACAGTTGAGCCCGCAACCGTGGCCGCCACACTGGAGGCTCCACTGCCCGTTGCGCCAGCTCCACCACTGCCGCCGCCACCGCCGCCGCCTCCGCCTGGTATCTCGATCGTCACAATGCCGCTCATCGTGCTGATGCTCTTGGGTTGGTTAGTGGAGGAGCCCTTGCCCCCCTCCTGCTTGATGCTCAGCTCGATTAGCTCGACGCCGGTGCGACTCTTGAAGTGCGTCTTGATGTGCTTGGACAGGTGATCGCTGCGCATGAACTTCTTGTTGCATTCGCGGCACTGGAATCGCTTCTCGCCCGTGTGCGTCCGCCGGTGGCGCTGCAGCTCATCGGAGCGGGTGAATCGCTTGCCGCAGAATACCCAGGAGCACACAAACGGTCGCTCGCCGGTGTGCCAGCGCAAGTGGGCGCGCAAGTGTGAGGTCTTGCCGTACACCTTCTGGCACCCGGGGATGTGGCAGATGTGCTGGCGCTTCTTGTCCGAATGCTTCTCGCCATCGGTGCAGTTGGGGCAGGTGCAGGCCACTCGCTTCAGCCGGGGCTTGGGCTCTCCACTGGCCGCTGCCGCTGCTGGTGTTCCTCCTCCTCCTCCTCCTCCCACACTCGCCGCATTCAGACTCTGGGCAGGCGTTGTTATCGTCGTAGTGCTTCGTATGCTGGCTGCCCTGGCTGGTGTGTTGGCCACAGTTACTACTTGGCCACATCCCGTCACCGGGGCTATGGAAATCTGCGAGCTGGGAGCGCTCACAAGGCTGGCTTTGCTTCGCGCTGGGACGGGGGTCGGCGGAGCAGGTGCCTGCGCAGGCGGCTGCGGCTGGGGCAAGGCTGTGATCTGAATGGAGGCTGGTATGCTCAAGTTGGACAGGGTATTGCCCTCCGCGTGAAGGAACTTGATCTGTTGTTGCGGTGAGGAGGTGGTGGTGTTTGGCGTGGAAGCGGCCGACGGTCGATTGACTGTGGCCGTGGGCGTGGTGGTGCTAGAGGTGGTGGTGGGTCCAAAGGTGTCCGGCGGCTCCTGCTTTATACTCGTGATCATTTGCGTGGGACTCTGCGGCTCCTGCTTGGGCACCTGCACCTGCACCTGCGCGGCGTTCTGCACGTGGCTTTGCTGCACCTGCACTTGAGCCTGGGTCATGGGCAGTTGGGTGAGCACCTGCTGGAAGTTGGCCGGCAGATTGGGTGGCAGTTGATTCGCCTGAATGATCTGCACCTGGCCCAGTCCGGGGATATTCTGGATGGGCAGCGCCTGCAGATTTGGCAGCTGCATCTGCGCGGGAGTGGGCGTCGGCGCTGACTGCGTTGCCTGGCGAAGCTGGGCGGGAATCACGGTCAGTTGCTGGCCCTGGGCATTGGTGATGGTGATGGGTTGATTGGCAGGCAGTTGACCGCCCGCCGAGGCTTCACTGATGGCCTGCAGGAGTTGCTGGTGCTGTGCCTGGACCTGCTGTTGTTGTTGCTGTTGCTGAGCCTGCTGCTGAGCCTGTTGCTGCGCCTGCTGCTGTTGTTGCTGCTGCTGTTGCTGCGCCTGCTGTTGCTGCTGCTGCTGCTGTTGCTGGACTTGTTGCTGCTGCTGCTGGTGGGGATTCTGGATATGTATGATATTGGCGTTGGGCGGCAGCTGAGGGTATGGCATGGCCAGCTGCACTTGCTGGATCTGCCCGTTGGGCGTCACAATCTGGGCTATCTGGGCAAACTGCGGTATGATCTGCATCTGTGAGGCTGCGGGCATCTGCAGGGATTGTGCCTGCATCAGGCCTTGCAGTCCCCCGCCGCCTCCCGCCGCTGTGGCTGCCGCCTGGACGGGCACGTGCACCGTCTGGTACATGGTCTGTCCGTTGGCAGTTTGGACGGGGATTTGCACCGCCACCGTTGTTTGCTGCTGCGGCTGGGGCATGGCCTGTGCCGGAAACTGCACCAGTTGCGGACGCAGCTGCAGTTGTCCGTTCTCCAGCTTGATGGACTGCCCGCCGCCGCCGCCGCCCAGCAAGCTGGAGATGTTGCCCAGCAGACCGTTGGCCGCTGCCACCGACGTTGGGATTTGCAGATTCGTGCCTGGAATGGTGATGCTTCCAGGTAGCTGGCCAGCTGCCGCGGTATTGGCCCCTCCAGCGCCTGTTGCTCCAGCTGCAGAGGCAGTCGCCGCCTGTGTCTGCTGCTGGACTACTTGCTGTTGCTGCTGCTGCTGCTGCTGGATGAGATTGGTGACGGGAATCTGTATGTTCGTGCCCGGTATGCTGATCAGTTGCGTCTGCTCCTGCCCCAAACCGTTGAGCTGCTGCAGCTGGATGCAGTTGGACGCTCCCGGATTGCGCAGTATCTGGCCGCTGGGCGTGATGAAGGCCTGCTGGCCATTGATGTTCACCGCCTGCGCCGTGGCCAGCTGGGCGTTCAGGTTGGGTATGAAGATGGCCTCCTGGCCATCGATGTTCACCGTTTGCATGGGCATCGGCTGGACGATCTGGAACATGTTCTGCGGCATTCCACCGGCCTGAACGCCGCCGCCTCCGCCGGCCAATGCTCCGCCGGCGAACTGATGTGGCATCTGGTGGATGTTAATGATCTGCTGCATGGTGGCCGCTCCTCCGGCCTGGGCTTGGGCAACGACATTGGACGCTGCTGCATTCGAGGGCACCGCCGCCGCCTTGCCGGAAACGTTCGTTGCTGCGGGCGTGGCCTGGGGCCCACTGGTGGTGGCCGCTCCGGCGGCACTCTTGTACTGCAGCATGGCCGGGCGCTTTAAGTTGAGATTTCGGCAGTCACAAGTGCCTCGGGCGAAGCATGTTAACTTTTTTTGATATTTGGTCCTCAGACGCGCAACGCTCCGCGGCGATTGGGCGGCATTCAAGGGGAAACCTTACACATAGGGACGTGTACACAGGAGCGCGGGGGCCGACGCTGGCAGGCGAACGCACTATTATCTCGAATTTCGGTAACAATTTCGCGTAGCGGCCGAATTAGGCGAGACTTTATTTAATTTTGTTTTGACAAACACAAACGCAGAAGAAGAAGTGAGAGCGAGGGCAGGGTTGCAGTGCGCACTCTATCGATAACATCGGACTATCGATAGGGCCACTGCGATAGCAATAACAAAACAGACGAAGAGGAAGAAGAAGGAGAAAGAGGAAGAGCGCTGAAAAGCGAAAACCAGAAAAGATTCGCTTTTCCTGGCAACAAGTTTTTGCTCCCATTTAGCGCAACAATCGCCGCTCAGTCGCATCATGGAGGTGGACCAGATGCCCCTGGCCGACGTGGTCTTCGTCATCGAGGGCAGCGCCATCAACGGCGCCTACATCAACGAGCTGAAGGCCAACTATATCCTGCCCACTCTGGAGCACTTCACCACTGGCTCCATTGACGAGCGCGAATATCTGATTGCTGAGCGTTTCGCCACTCTGTACGGCATCGTTGTCTACCGGACGGCCGCCAATCTGCTGGAGCCTGTGTGCACCACCTACGGCCCCTTCCTGCAGCCCCTGAAGGTGATGGAGACGATCGAACGGCTGCCGCTGGTGGGCGGCGGCATGGAGTCGTGTGCCCACATGGCCGAGGGCTTTGCGGCGGCGCACGGCTGCTTCGATGACATCGGCGAGCGTCGCCAGATGCTCGACCAGACCAGCGTCCAGCGCCACTGCATCCTCATCTGCAACAGTCCGCCGTACCAGATGCCCACCACCGAATCATGGAAATATCCCGGCAAATCCTGCGAGCAGCTGGCGGCGCTCTTCAACGAGCGCAAGATCAATCTCTCGATCATTGCGCCGCGCAAGATGCCGGTGCTCTTCAAGCTGTTCATGAAGGCCGATGGCGATCAGCCGATAACCAGCAAGAACTACGCCAAGAACATACGGCATTTGGTGCTGCTCAAGGGCTACAGTCTCAAGGAGCGTGCGCCGAGTCCCAATAGCATGGCCGCCCAAATGGCAGCCCCCAATACGGGCCAGGCTGCAGTGCAGCAGCAACAGCAGCAGCAGCAGCAACAACAGAATCCAGCAGCGGGTCCGGGTATTCCCATGGACACAACGCCCGTCCAGCAGCAGCAGCAGCAGCAACAGGGTAATCCGCAGCAAGTGATGAACATGAACTCGATGCAGCAGCAGCAGCAGCAGCCGGGCCCCAATCCCCAGGCGGGACTCCTCAATCCCCAGCAGCAGCAACAGCTCATGCAGCAGCAGCAGCAGCAGCAGCAGAATCAGTTTGTGCCCAATCAAATGGGAAACTTCCAGGGACAAAATCGATGGATGTATCCCAACCAGCCGGGACAGGCGCGACCGCCCTTTATGCAGGGCAATGCTGGCAACGTCCAGGGTCAAGGCGGTGGCATGCAGCAGCTGCAGCAGCAGCAACAGAATCCCAACTCGGCGCTGATCTCGCGCATTACGGCGCCGCCGCCCAACCAGACGGTCAGCTCGCTGCAGCAGCAGCAACAGGCGCAGGCGCAGCAGCAACAGCAGCAGCAGCAGAGGATGCAGATGCTCAACCAGCAGCAGATGCTCAATCATCAGCAGCTCCAGCAGCAGCAGCAACAACAGCAACTGGCCCAACAGCAACAACAGCAGCAGGGCAATCCCAATGCCGGCAACAACATGATGCCGGTATCCAATGCAGTATCCAACATGCCCAATCCCCAGCAGCAGCAGCAGCAGCAGCAGCAGCAAGTGGGACAGCAGCAGGCGAATGCCCAACAGCAGGGCAATCCCCAGCAGCAGCAGCAACAGCAGCAGGCGAATCCGCAGCAGGAGCAGACCTCCATAAGGGAGAAGATCTGGACGGGAGTGCTGGAATGGTCGGAGAAGCCGAAGAGCGACCAACAGAAGATACCCCACACCCTCCAGTGCACCGTGTGCACCAACATCAAGGATGGGGAGCCCGAGATCAAGGCAGAGAACTGGCCACCGAAGCTGCTGATGCAGCTAATGCCCAAACACTTGGTGGGCAACATTGGCGGGCAGTTCTTGAAGGACTCCAAAATGGTGGTCTTCCGACCTACGCCTGGAGAAGCTCTCGATTCGCTGGCCAAGATGATGACCTCTGGCTATGCCGGCTGCGTCCACTTCTCTTCCATACCCAACTCGCCCGCCTGCGAGCTCAAGGTGCTCATCCTCCTGTACACGCCCGATCGCCACGCCTTCCTCGGCTTCATTCCCAACAACCAGGCAATGTTTGTGGAGCGCCTGCGCAAGGTGATCCAGCAGAAGCAGCACGGCAGCATGCAGCAGCAGCAGCAGCAACAGCAGCAAATGCTTCAGCAGCAGGGCAAGTCCCCCATGGAGCTGCAGCAGCAGCAGCAACAGCAGCAACAACAGCAGCAGCAGCAGCAGCAAATGCAGCAGGACAACTCGCAGCAGCAGCAGCAGCAGCAGCACTACAACCAGTACCAGCTCAACATGCAGATGGGCGGCGGTGGGCCCGGCGGTGGACCTGGCCCCGGGCCCGGCGGCATGCCCATGCAGCAGAATCAAATGCAAATGAACATGATGCAGCAGCAGCAGCAACGGATGCCCCTCGGCGTGGGTGTGGGCGTGGGCGTGGGCGTTGGGCCCGGCGGCGTGCCCAATCCGAATCTTCAGCAGCAGCTGCAGCAGGTGGCACCCAATGTGGCTGCCATGCAGCAGCAGCAGGCACAACAGCAGGCGCAGCAGCAGCAGCAGCGCATGGTCCGTCCCATGATGAGCAACAACAACCCGGGACTGCGGCAGCTGCTGCAGCACCAGACCACGCCCGGCAACCAGTTCCGGCCGCAGATGGGCGGCCAGAATCCGAACCAAATGGGAGCGGGCGGACCCATGGTCGGCAATCGCAACTTCGACGACGGCAGCTACGAGTTCATGTAGGCTCCTTGGCTCCTTGGGTACCAGGACAACTCTACTCAAATATTTTATACTGTATGAATCATACGTGTTAGGTTACTTTTTCCTAAATATAAATCAATTAATTATAAGCTCTAGAAAAGTGCTATGCTAATTGTTATACCCGGTACCCACAGGGTAAAAGGGTATTATGGGTTAGTGCCAACGGAGAATGTATGTAACAGGCAGAAGGAGGCTTCTCCGACCACATAAAGTATATATATTCTTGATCAGCATCACCAGCCGAGTCGATTTAGCCATGTCCGTCTGTCCGTCCGTGTGAAACAACAGATCTCAGAGACTATAAGAGCTAGAGTTACCAAATTTGGTGACTACATTAATATCTGTTGAACGCAGATCAAGTTTGTTTTAAAATTTAGAGACGCCCACTACCGCCCTCAAAAATCATAAAAAACGTTAAATAAGCCATACATGCGTATTTTCGGGTGAAAGTTAATAAATACAAAAAATGAGTAAAATAGAGCGGACGTTTCCTGAAAATTTCAGTAAAATCGGATGATAAACATGGGAGATATTAGCAATAAGGTTAGAATTTTAACACACCGCCCTTGGGCACTGCTGTTGTAAGCTGTTGCCGACAGGTGGCGCATTCGAGCCTTGGCCGTGCGATATAATGGCGCCAACTGCAGAAGAAATGACAAAAGAATAGAGCAAGAAATGACAAAAAATAACATAATTCATTTTTTGACGCCGATCGAGCGGGTTTTTATGTGTTTCTATAAAATGTATCATTCATATTTAAGTATGACATTAAATTAAAAATTAAATTTAGGTAGGGAGCTAATTCGAAAGGCGATTTATTTTAAGAAGTATCGAATTAGACTATTATAATGTATGTACATTTTTAAATTGCCTATTAGTGTGAAACGCAAACGTTTAGGTACCGGGTATCTCACAGTCGAGCACAGTCGACTGTAGCTTTCTTACTTGTTATACCATTGGATATGACTTGTGTATGTTAGCCAGATTCCAAGGTAACAATAATACCGATATTTGAATTATAATTAATACAAAATTTATTTCACAAGTAAAAGAAACTAGAAATTAGATATACATCAACTTCACAAACACAATCCCTCGATTCCTAGACAAAGAACCCATTAACCAGCGGAGGACTTGAGAGCACCAGCACTCAGCTTGCGGTTCCTGATTTGATAGCGCGCCTTGTAGCCATCCTTGTCGGCTGTGTACATGGTGACGGTGTCCGTGTCGGTTTTCTCATCACGGACCGAGTACGAGCCCATCACCACGAGCTCCTGCTTGTCAGTGCCGGGGTTCATGATCACCCCAATTTCCTCCCGTTTGCTTCCATTGGGTTCCTCGGAGCTAAAATTGGGCTGGGGTTAAGCAGGACCATTTCCAGAAATCCATGTGACCCACCTGAAGCGATAGCCTTCTTCGGTTGGAGCCTGACTATAGAACTCGGTTACTATTTTGGGATACAAGTCGTCTAGGAAACCCGCCGAGCAATTGGCGGTAATGATGGCAACCAGCCCGATGAACAGCAACTGGAAGGGGAGGAAACCTTTTTTAAGCCTCTAGGATCGGTGTCCCAACCACTCACAAACTTAACTGACGCCATGTTGATGCTCTCTAAGGGTATCAAAGCTCTACTGGCGAGCCTGAAACGAACCCCTTTATATAGAAAACGATCTGTCTAGATTTTTGGCACTATGCGGGGGGCCTTTAACATTTAAAACACGTCCAGTGGATGGGAGCTATTATCAACTTATTGGCTACAACCGGTCTTGTTTGCTTTGCTTGATTCGGGAGCTGTCTTTGCCTTGGAGGCTCTAATTTGTTGGATAAAAGGCAGGAAGAAACCAGCAGGCATGGCTCACTTAAGGTATTTATCACTGTTTTCACTTCTACATATGTGAGTCCAACAGGTATTCCCAGATCTGACTTGCAGGTAATTATAGGTGTTAGCCTTGACATTAGTTTTGGCAATTCAGAAATATTACGCTGGTGTAACGATGAACCAGAAAGGAAGCAGACTTCAGGAAATCGAGGGTTGTACCCACTTGAAGTTGGCCATCTAACCTACTATGGTATATAATTAATTAAATAGTGTAAAATTAACTAATATAATTTCTGAAGCGGATAATTTTTCAAGGTACGCAAAAACAAAAAAAAAATCACAATATATAGCAATTTTTAAATGTATTATTATTAGAAAACAATAATGGTTTTGTAAGTTATTACATATAATCATTATATGTGAATGTACATAAAACATTCCACAGAAATATTGAACAGATTGATGCTCTTTTGATCGATCAATTCAAAAATAAACATGGATCATGGAAGAAAACGAAATTATGATAAGAATGTTTAAAAACCCAACATTTAAAAATCTTGCCGAAAAGGAATAGTTTACCCAAAATTAATCAATTCGGTGCAGTTAATTTTTTTAATCTATATTTTTTAATGTCTACTCCAAGTGTCTGATTTTTATATTTAAAAATTTAAAAAAAAATGCATTATAATTGGTACTAGGTACCTGGTTTGTTTCAAGATTTTTACTTGGATTATTACCGATTAATTGGGCTAATACAACCATATTTTAGCTTGAAAGCTCGCTTTTTCAATGGGCGGTTAAATCCTCCTATTTGGTAGGATCCTGATCAGTTCGCGATTCGATTAATTTGAATACCCGGTAGACTGTTAGATTTGTTTGAGATAAAGTGACTTAGCATAACATCCGTGACCAATTTTAGGACATTTTTTGGCTGAAATGTAGACTTAAAATCCTTTTATTTTCCTTAACTCGCAGGGAATTCTTTCCGAATATAACAATTACAAATTTCGAAGACGCTCCTCACCGATTCTCCGGAATTCGAATTCCCGATAGATCGTTAAATTCGATGGAGATAAAGAGACTTAGCATAACATCTATGTCCAATTTAGGGACATTTCTTTTCTAAAAAAATCTATGTCCAATTTAGGGACATTTCTTTTCTAAAATGTGGATCCTTTTAATTATTTTCTTAAACTCCCAGCATATTCTTCCAGATAATAAAAATTACAATAACACACATATTTTATTTTTACATTAATCAACCAAATTAATGGTTATAAAATGTAGGGATTAGCAATAGTAACAATAATAACATGGAAGCATAACATGGAAACGGTAAACTCCCTAACATAGGGAACGAAAAGTGACAATGAGTACAAAGTATTTATTGGGGAAGGACTCTCGTTCTCTGCCGTCCTCCTATCCACAAGTCTCCTGGGTGCCGTCTTTGTAGCCTTCTTCTAGTCCTCGGTGTTGCCAATGAAGCAGCTAGTTGGTTCGCATGGACACGAAGTCGTTCATTATACCGACTCGAGTGTCGATTAATTTGCTCCCTCACGGTGGGGATGTGAAGGTAACAACATACACACACTTATTTCGTATATATTTTCATTCGTATAAATTTGTAGTATTTTTTTACCAATAATTTGCATTAATTGTGGTTAAAATTTGTCAGCGAAAAGTGTGATGGGGAGGCGCCAATACTCAAGCTTGGTGAACCCGCCGTAGTGTATGACATCAAGCGTAGGCTGGAGAGAATCACCTCGCTGCCGTTTACGAGCCTTCCTATTCGATTCAATAATCGCGAGCTCCGAGATCACGACCTGGTTAACAGGGTGTTCGAGGAATGCAAGGCCATGGGCATGCCTCCCGAAGGCATGCCTGTCGCCGGTCCCCCGCATCAGGAAACCGACTTGTCCGTAATGTATAAATCTAAATTGATCTTCGGGTTGAGGTTCGTGGATGGCAGCGAGAGTGGAGAATCCTTCGACTTTTTATCAGAAGCTACGCCCTGCTTTAAGGTCGACATAGAAGGCTTCACCAGTGACACAGAGAGCATCGGCAGCGCCTTTGTCCCTCCTCCCCATCGCACCCAGGTAAAGAAAGGTAGATCGTGGGTGCCCAGATTCGTTATGTGGCTTAAAAAGCAAAAGCTTTTTACTAATAAAAAGTATACATTTTGACAAAAAGCAAGGAAAGCGTCGCTTTCTAAGAAGAATAAAAATTACAAGTTAGAATACAAATTTCGGAGAAGCTCCTCACCAATTCTCCGGAATTTGAATTCCTGATAGATCGTTAGATTCGATGGAGTTAAAAAGACTTAGGATAACATCTGTGTCCAATTTAGGGACACTTCTTGTCTAAAATGTGGATCCTTTTAATTATTTTCTTAAACTCCCAGCATATTCTTCCAGATAATACAAATTACAAATTAGAATACAAATTTCGGAGAAGCTCCTCACCAATTCTTCGGAATTGGAATTCCGAATGGTCATTAGATTCGATGGAGATTAAAAGACTTAGCATAACATCTGTGTCCAATTTAGGGATATTTCATTTCTAAAATGTGTATCCTTTTAATTCTTTTCTCAAACTCCCAGCATATTCTTCCAGATAATAAAAACTACAAATTAGAATACAAATTTCGGAGAAGCTCCTCACCAATTCTCCGGATTCAGTCCGAAATCATTACAGAGAAGAGATTTTATTTTGGTTTTATTTGATACAAACTATAGAAGTTTCGCCTTAGCTCTAATTCTAAATGGACGATGTGGCGTAGTCGGCTGGGAATTTGAAGAGGTGCTTGCCGGTGGCCTGGACTGAGGGCAGGAGTCCGGCATTGGGAATGATGTTCCACGACAGGTAGAGCGACACGTTCCGGTTGTCCTTCAGGCCGTTGCCGTCGTCCCAGAAGTAGTACTTGGTGTTCAGGTTCTTGAAATCCAGCACCGCGTTCTCCCCTCGCAGTATGATCTTGTCCCAGAGCACCACTTGGTTCAGCTGGTTGGCCGGCGTCTTGTACTCGGCGGTTAAGTAGAGGAACAGCTGCTTAACGTTCCAGTTGAAGATGCCGGTGAGGTTCGTCTGCAGGTCGAAGGTGATGTAGCCCAGGTCGTGCTTCTCGCGAGAGGCGCCGTAGTCTGGGACATTCTTCACCAGCACCCGCACCGTGTTGATGTTGGCGTCGGTGCGGTAGTCCAGAAAGACGGTCGACAGGAAGCAGCTGAAGGTGAGGCAGGCCAGGACACTGAGCGTGTACGCCACCGTGGCATTCCCGCGGGTCAGAACCGTATGCATCGCTAGAATCTCTCGTTCCTGGTCGGCAAAATATATGACCACGTAGTTATTTTTCCAATTTCAGAGTTGCAAATCAGTGTGCCCGCAGAGTTTTCTGTTCATAGATCAAAAAGTTTGTCTTCAAAGGGTGGATGTTTATCTCCGCGGGAGCTGGTCACACCAAATGAACAAGACGTAATCAAGCTACGTAAGTGAACCAAAACGTAACTGCTTTTGACGTAAGACAAATGCATCTAGCCAGTGTTAAGGCATTTGTTACTTTAATTAGACTCTAATTATTAGGGTTTTACTAAATTAAAAATGTATTGCAGTTCATTTGTATTACAGTTAATCACTGAATATAAATAAAGCCAATTTATTAGTTCAATAGATTAAGGTAGTTATTGTGCGGTTACGCCACTGAAGAATTACAAAAAAAAATCAAAATAGTGCACTAGTCTTCTTCCTTTTTTAGTTCCCGTGCACTCAGGAAAACTCGAGCAGTTTTAAATATTTTCCCTTGAAATTTTTACTAAGCCAATCATTATCTGGGGAGATAAAGATGTTTAATTCACGACAAAAATTTCTATTATTTGTCAAAATAGTATTTTTACCGAGATTTCAAGTCCCAGTTAATAAGCAAAAACGTAAAACAGATACCAAGATAACGGTAGCAGTGTAATCAGACCGGTGTGACCGTATAAAATACCAAACGACACAAATAAAATACTGAAAATTTCGATATCGAATTGAGCCAGCTATCGAACCGGTTCAATTCAATATCCGGGAATAATATGGCGATCCGAAACTCTGACGATAGACAGAGAATTTAACACTGCTGAAAAATTGATTAATTTGCTATAAATTTAAAACGGTAATACGCGCAAATATAGCCAAACTGTTGGCGAGCGTGTGCGGCATGCAGTGAGCTAGTTTTCAGACCTGTGACGGCAGTCAATCGGCTGAAATCCGCTTCGGAATAGTGGCAAAAAAAATTTTCCCTCAGTCGCTCTGCTATTTTCTACCTTCGTTTGCGCGAGCGAACGAGATGGCAACAGCGGCGCGACTGGCCGCGTCGAGGCATCGCGTGTGCGCAAGCGAGACGAGGCTATCGACCAAGCGACGGCATACGCCAAAGTCGAAAAGTGATTTTTTCTTCGTTCGTTCGGGCGAAGTCGAAACTGCTCGAATGGTTTTATAAATAAAGTACGGCAATTGCATATGCGCGAAAGTTATTAATCGAGCCAAGTGCAACCATCGATCGGCCGTTTGGCGGTGTCGCCGCCTGCGATTATATAAATAGTGAAGCACGTTGCCTTGCCCCGTCTCCGGAGTCCTAATTGCGCATCGATTGTCTTGTCTCCGCAAATAAAAGACTACGGACGACATGAAACGGAAAATAAAAGTGATTTTCCCCCCGCTTTCATCGAGCGTGTGTGCATTTTCGGCTGTTTGGTTTCGCACCTGAACAATTTTCTGTGTAAAAATGTGAATCAGTAGTCGTCGGTAGTGGGCATTGATGGGCAAGGGAATGGGAATGGGAGAATAAATGCGAACGAACGATGTACGAACGAGTGTGCAGTGGTAAAGTGAAAGAATGCGCAGCGTTGCCACACCGTTGTGGCAGTTCTGTGCATGTGTGTGAGTGTGTGAGAGTGCGAGGTGCCTGTGTGCCTCCGTGTGTTTGTGCGTCTCCGACCATCGCCTATATACGCGCATATATATAATCCAATTCCTAACAATATCCAAAGAAAATCGATATAAACGTAGCAGGACCAAGTACCGTTACTTTTCTGCATATTGTTGACGTGTTTTTTTTTTTTTTAATGTCCGTGGGAAAGTAACGGATAATCACATCAAGAAAATTTCTACATTTTCATTGAAGTGATTATCCTTTGTACGCGTTTCTTGTACTCATACATACGTATATATATCTTTTTAAAGGACGCGCAAATTAAGAGTAAAAGATACGAGAAACACAATCTCCGGCGAGAGGGAGTAAAATGAATAATGATGCGAAAAACCATGAATGCGATGACTTGAATAATCAGCGCTCCTCGGCTTATTTTAACAAAGCAACAACTAAATCTACAACCAACAACAACAATCCAAAACAAAATCAAACAACAAAAGCAGCAGCGATCGCAGCAACAACAACTACAAGCGCTAGCAAGAACAATACCAACAGCAACAACAACACCAATACCAACAACAATCAAAAGCCCAATAACAGACAGTTCAATCACAACTTACCTCGAATTGCCGCCGCCGCCAGGCATCCGTTAGCCGCCGCTATCCTCAAGGCCACTAGCGGCCAGCGGAAGCTCGTGCCAGCGGCCAAGAATGAGCCACTGACGCAGGGAGTAGCAGCAGCAGCCACCACTACCAGCAGCAGCAGCACTAGCTCCAGCTCCAGCTCCAGCTCGAACTCGAGCTCGGTAGCTAATCCCAGCGCCAGATTGAAAGTTAACAGCAACAACAGCCACCACCCAGCCACTGCCAAGATGTCCGGTACCAGCAGCCAGGCGCAGGCCACGCCCACGCCGCCATCGGCCACCTCAACCACCACGACCACAACGAACGCCAGCGGAGCCTGCGGCACGCCCACGAGCAGCAGCGGCAGCCCCAGCGGCACCAGCGGGAGTGGGAGCATAAGCTCCGGTACCACGGTCATTGCCAATCCTGCATCGGTGTCCACCACTGCCGCCGGCAGCGCTGCCAAGTTCCGGGCTGCCGTCGCTTCGGCGCCTAGCTCAGGAACGCCCGCGCCCGCGCCCCCAACCGCTACTGCACCTGCTCCTGCACCGGCGCCTAGCTCTAGCTCTAGCACCGCCATTGCTGCCGCTGCCGCCGCCGCCTCTGTTTCCTCCTCCTCGAAGAAGACACGGGCAGCTGTGGCCGCACTCAAGCGAATGCAGCAGCAGCAGCAGCAGATGCCCGTCTCGTCTGGAGCCGGCAATCCACCCAACTTGACCAGCAAGGATTCGGCGCATTTAAAATTCGCCGCAACCACTCTGCTGATGGGCGCCGCCGCTGCTGCCGTCGATAGCAACGCTGGCGCTGCTACCGGTGGAGCGGGGGGAACGGTGTGTGGAGCCCGCGGAATGTCCCTGAATCCCGCCGTGGATGTGGCCAATGCAGCGGCCGTGCTTAAGCAGAAGCTTAAGGATGCCGCCGCAGCCGCATCGGCGTCCGCCTCCAATCTATCCGGCTCGTCGTCCATGTCGTCGAACGCCTCCTCGCTGTCGTCTTCGGTGGGCATCGTGAATGCCATATCATCGGCGCTGCAGAACATCATCACGCCGGACACGGACACGGATACGGAGTTCTATCCCCAGCCCGTCACCACCGACCTGTCCGAGTCGGAGGAGGAGTCTGTCTCAGAGGTGAGTGTTCTGTCCGCGCCCCAGTCTCAGATTCCCTTTTGAAAGGATTCCTCTATGTAGCCTTGAATCCTGAGTCCTGTTTCGTTCTTGCATAGAGTTCAGCAGAGGATGATGCATTTCTTATCTGATTTTTGTATCTTACAGATGTATCCTTTAAAAGTTAGCTGAGAAGTACAGAAGTAGAAGAGATATTAAATATTGATCGCCCTTCCTTGCCCACAACTTTTCGTTTCTCTTCTCATCTCTGTTGGTCTAGATTTATCTATTATATTCCCAAATTTTGGCGTTCTGTTGATCTGGCTTTAAATGAACTTTGTAGAAGTACCTATTTCAAAACGTTTTATGTCTATGTAGAAATTCTGATGAAAGACAAGGTCGAATGTGTCCTTTTAAGCCTTTTAAATTGAATCAATAATAATTACTTGAATCAATAATTGTAATCTTTGCTTCTGTGAATGGGCAAATAACTTTATTGGACTAGGTTTTTTATTAGAGGATATATGTATCCAAAGAAGACTATAATAATTGCTTAAAACTATAACTAATTAAAATGCAGTTTAGATTAACAATTCACAGTTATTAAAGCTCATTTACATGGCCTAGATTAGACCAAATCTAGATAGAACTAGAAAATTATTTCCATCTCAATGCTCGTTCGATTGTCAATGTATTCCAGGTCATTTTAAATTAATTGATTGCCACTAGGATAGGTAAAAAAGCATTAAAAAAGAGTACCTTAATCACACGGCGCACCATTTAAAAACACATGAAACCTTATCAATATAGCTGACGCGTTTTGTTATCATAGCTGGCTGCCATGTCGCAATACCCACAGCTACAGTTTCCAGCTAAATCCACGCTTGCCGTTGCACAGATTCAGGTTCCAGGTTCCCATTATATCAGGTGTGCTGGCATTTTTACGGCAGGGAAATACCTCGGAATCGAATTGATCGTTGAACAAATTGTGTTGTTGCAGCGAGATTTTCTCATCTCTGCTCTGCCAGCTCTCCGGTTCGCTCTTGTGCTTCGGCTTTTACGCGTGTCTCTTTAAAAGTGTGTGTGTGTGAGTAAGGCCCTTTGCTTGTTCGGTGTATTGGTGAATGATTTATCAGCTGTTTGCTTGCTGCTGACTATGTGTGTAAGTACTTTTTTCTTTGTCTAGCACACGCCTACATGCGCAAAACTGAAATGCGAATATTGTAAAAGCTTTTATGCTAGCCAATGTCCAATAAAATTCAAAGGTCATTGCTTCGTCACAGGCTTGCCATCATCGATGGTTGTAATTGACCCCAGCCCCCGACCCGACCCCGCTTCCCCCGGTCATTTGTTTAGCTCGATTTCCCTGCAATATGTACATATGTATGCATGTACATAATCTTTTTCGGGTGCGTTCGCGAATTCTCTTTTGGGCAGCGTGACAAAGATGTCCGTTGGCTGTCTGGCAACGCTGGACGCAGCCGCTATTGCTGCTTCTTTCTAGCTGCTGCCTTTTGTTGTTGTTGCAGCAGCAGCAGCGGCAGCAGCAGAGAAACTACGTGTGCGAAGCGAATAAAGAAAACCAGCAGAAATAACAATATAAATAAGAGTCGAAATAATAATAAAGCAAGTTGAGTGTAACGAACTTTTGCCAATTTTCGACAGGAGACACAATTTGCAGATTATTTTGCAGTGGCGTGCAAACATTTTACGGTTGATTTTCTTTTTCACAAATTTACCCACACACACACATACTCGCACTCACACAACACAATACCATACCAATATCAACGCTCAGCAACGAGAACAAACGAACGGGCTGCTGTTGAACTCGTTCATGATGAATTTTTGTTGTATTTTCTCCTCTGTTTCTGTTTCTGTTCTTTGCTCTTTCTTTCCCTTTTTTCTTTTTTTTTTTTTCTTTTTTGGTTCCGTTGTTGCTCACTGCTTATCCGCTTGGTTATGTTATTTTATGCTCATTCATTAAAGGTTAAGCAGACAGCACTTGGCCTCGTGGTGGAAATGTATTTCGGCAATTTTGGTTTTGCATCTCCTTTTTTTGGTTCAATAATTTAAGGCGTGGGCGTAAACACTCGCACACGTACAGATGCACACATGCAGACCTGGTTCTCCCCCTTCCCCCTTTGCGGCCACAGTGTGTGTGTGTGCTGTATTTAAATCGATGTACGAGCGCTGCACTGACTCTGTGACTCATGTAATTTTTAAATAAAAAACAATCGATTTGGGATATTTTATTTTAGGTAAAAGGAAAATTCTGTATGCATAGTAGAAAAATATCCAATAAAACCTGCAGTCGGTCGATCGCTGGGCCGAAACTATGTAATTATTTGTTGTTACTTGTTTTCGGTCTCCTTCTCCCCTTCCCCTTCTTCAACTTTGCCTGTTATCGATAACTATATTTTTTGGCCAGCCTTGTGGAAGTTTTGGGTCATCTGGCAACACTGCCATTATTGCTATGTTTAAATTCCAATATTTTTGACGTTTTGTGTTTAATGTATCAATTTTTTGTGTGACCACCGGTCGGTCTTGTTTGTCGGCCAGTTTTTGTCATATTTGTTACTGTTGTTGTTATATTTACCCAAAATACGATATAATATTAAAATTTTGGTTTTTTTAAAACGTCGTGCCAAGAGGGCTCAAAACCAAGCAATGTTTACCATCACCACCTGGCCATTAATCCGCACACTTTTAGTGAGCCTGGCGCAAGTGCTGGCCCGGAGTGCCCGTTGCAGCGTGGACCTTCTGCTGCAGTCCTTCGTCAATGTAAAGCCCGCTTAAAACCTGGGATTGCAGATAGAGGAGCTTCTTCTTCTTAACTTTCTCTCTCTCTCTCTCTGAACTTTGTGTGCTCTTGCGTTAATTTTTATGATTTATGTACGTTTCTTTCGTTTCTCTTTATTTGTAGATCCTATTGGCATTCTTGTGTTTAAGGCCAGATCTCCTGGTAAGTTTCAGTTTCGCGTTATAATCCCCCCGCCCCCCTATCCCCAAACAGATCCACATTTTAAAATTCGAATTCGAAAGCTTCAGACCAACCTATTAACTCTCGCCACCACACAATGATTGATCGGTTCTTAACCCAACTACCAACTACTTCGCTTCCTCCTCGCTCTCACAAACATATTCCGAAAGACACACACACATAATCCACACACCACTTTGTTGCTGGCCTTAGACAACAAGAATGTGCTCTACTACTGATCAACTATATATAATAGCTATAGCTTTTCTAATTCGTAACTTCCAGCTTATATTTGTAGCCATTTTTTCAAATACTCACCCCAGTTCGTTTGTAGAAATACATAATATACATATGTAGCCACCAGGATAAAAGTCGTAACAAATCGAAAATGTTCGTCTCTCTCTTGCAGGATGATATTCCCGAGTCGGATCCCGACAGCTGCCCGCACGAGGGCGAGGTGCGCGAGGACGAGGATGAGACAGAGGAGGAGTCGGAGGATTCGGATGAGTCTGACGGTGATGATGAAGAGGATGAGGAGGAGATAGGTGAGTCTGCTGCCCTTCCTTTGAGTGCCTGAGAGCTATATATTAAGCCTTTTCCCTTCTCCCTTCTCACAGACGTGCTGCAGGACAACGATGCGGACGATGAGGAGATCGATGATGAGGACGAGGAGGAAGATGCGCCCTTTTTGCTGGATGCCAACAATAAGCGTTCGAGTAATCTCACCGCCCTGCTCGAGGCCGCGGCCAATGAGAAGGCACCCGTCCTGAGGCACGCCACCCATGCCATTGATGAGACCAAGCAGGCGCTGACCAAGATGCGTTGTGCCAGCAGCCCGCGCGACAAGAAGTGGGTGTTCTACTACTTCTTCTACTGTTCCAGAGCTAACCCATCTACCTCGTACTTGCAGCAGTGGTTTCTCCCGATCCCTGGTGGCCGCCTGCACGGATAACGATGTCAACACGGTGAAGCGGCTTCTCTGCAAGGGTAACGTTAACCTGAATGATGCCGCTGCCTCCACGGACGATGGCGAATCTCTGCTCTCGATGGCCTGCTCGGCGGGCTACTATGAGCTGGCTCAGGTATGTGTCCCCCAAAACCCATTCAATCTATTAGATACATTTAGGAGTATACATCAATTATGGATAATGGCTTTTTGTTGTTATTTTCATATATAGTTCATAAGTTTTAAGCTTTTTTTAGTAAAAGATCGTACAATTCTTGGCACATGAAAGTCTCGCACGTTAAAGAAACAGCTGAGCGCGGGGGATGCCAACCTTTGCGGACGCTATTGCAGCGCTGCTAATTCGGCGGTGTGGCAACACCACCATCTTTGCACGTTTGCACTCGCTTCTGGCGTCTGCCTATCGATAAATACCACCGCGATAGCAGCAGCCGCCGCAGGCAATCACAAGAAAGAACAAGAAAAACTAGGGAACAATTCGCGGATAGTCGGGGAAAAACTTATCCACAACTCGTGTTTCACCCGCACACAGGTTCTGCTGGCAATGTCTGCCGCCCAGGTGGAAGACAAGGGGCAGAAGGACTCGACGCCGCTAATGGAGGCCGCTTCCGCGGGGCATTTGGATATTGTGAAGCTGCTGTTAAGCCACAATGCCGATGTGAATGCCCATTGCGCCACTGGCAATACCCCGCTTATGTTCGCCTGTGCCGGTGGTCAGGTCGATGTGGTCAAGGTTCTACTCAAGCACGGCGCCAACGTTGAGGAGCAGAACGAAAACGGACACACGCCCCTGATGGAGGCCGCCTCCGCGGGCCATGTGGAGGTGGCAAAGGTAAGTTTCGAGTGTTGATTATGTGTTTAAAATCAAAATAAAACCTAAAAAGTGATTATAATCCGAGATTTGAGAGGGCTGGCACACGCCCGCGACCTGAATCGAGTTACTGATTGGTCTGGGCAAGATGCCAGCGTGCTCTGTGACTTAGTTTGATCTTATCTGATGCATTTAGGGCAGGGTTTTTACTCAGATTACCCAGTAATTTACCTACTAATCCTCCTTCCTCCCTTTAGGTGCTTCTGGAGCATGGAGCCGGCATCAACACCCATTCGAACGAGTTCAAGGAGAGCGCCCTCACTTTGGCCTGCTACAAGGGACACCTGGACATGGTACGATTCCTGCTGCAAGCTGGCGCCGATCAGGAGCACAAGACCGACGAAATGCACACCGCTTTAATGGAGGCCTCAATGGACGGTCATGTGGAGGTGGCGCGTCTGCTGCTGGACTCGGGTGCCCAGGTGAATATGCCAACGGACTCGTTCGAATCACCCCTCACGCTGGCCGCCTGCGGTGGCCACGTCGAACTGGCCACCCTGCTGATCGAGCGCGGCGCCAATATCGAGGAGGTGAACGATGAGGGCTACACCCCGCTCATGGAGGCGGCACGCGAGGGCCACGAGGAGATGGTGGCCCTGCTGCTTAGCAAGGGGGCCAACATCAATGCCACCACGGAGGAGACGCAGGAAACGGCCCTCACGCTGGCCTGTTGCGGCGGTTTCAGTGAGGTGGCTGCCTTTCTGATCAAGGAGGGCGCCAATCTGGAACTGGGCGCCTCCACGCCCCTCATGGAAGCCTCGCAGGAGGGCCACACCGACCTCGTGCGCTTTCTGCTCAAGAACAAGGCCAATGTGCATGCAGAGACGCAGACGGGAGACACGGCGCTGACGCATGCCTGCGAGAACGGGCATACGGATGCGGCTGGCGTGCTCCTATCGTATGCAGCCGAGCTGGAGCACGAGTCCGAGGGCGGACGAACGCCGCTGATGAAGGCCTGTCGCGCCGGACACCTGTGCACCGTCAAGTTCCTCATTCAGAAGGGCGCCAATGTCAATAAGCAGACGACCAGCAATGACCACACTGCCCTCTCGCTGGCCTGTGCCGGTGGTCATCAGTCGGTGGTGGAGCTCTTGCTCAAGAACAACGCCGATCCGTTCCACAAGCTGAAGGACAACAGCACCATGCTGATTGAGGCCTCCAAGGGCGGGCATACGCGCGTCGTGGAGCTCCTCTTTAGCTATCCCAACATCTCGCAAACGGCGGAAATGGCAGCGGCTGCGAATGCTAACCAACAGGCAGCCGCTGCCGCTGCAGCTGCAGCAGCCGCCGCAGCCGCAGCCGGGTCCAATCAGATGCGTCTGCAGCAGCAGAAGATCCTCCAGCAGCAGCTGCAGCATCAGTTGCAGCAGCTCAACGCCCCGCCCGGATTGCATGAGCTTTCGGAGGCGGCGCGTGCCTCCAACCAGCAGCTGTTCCACCAGCAGCAGTTCAGCAGCAGCACCGCCGGCACCGGCAATGGATCCACAAACATTGTGGCCCTGGGCACTGGCGACTTTTTGGACGCCGGCGAGCTGCAATTGACGGCCGCCACATCGGGAGCAGGAGCAGGAGCCAGCACCACCGGCAGTGAGGCTGGCATGGAGGAGTACGGAGAAGTGGGAGGCATTGATCTGACCACTTTAGGAGCCCAGCAGCAGGAGGGCCTCATTGCCAAGTCGCGTTTATTCCACCTGCAGCCGGGCTTTGAGCAGCAGCAGCAGCAGCAGCAGCAACAGCAGCCACCTCTGGTGCCCTGCAAGCACTTTGACCTGGACATGGAGCACATCAACTCACTGCAGCCGCCGCAAAAGGCGCCGCCAGCTCCGCCTGTGCTCTTTCACACCGTTTGCCAGCAGCCTGTAATGCAGCAGCAGCAGCCAGCTCAGGCTCAGGCCAAGCTGAAGGGCATGCTGCCGAACAGCAGGAATCGTGTGTTAAAGTCTGGCGACGTGGTAGAGTTCATCGATGGCCCGCTGGAACAGCACTCTGAACAGGTGCGTTCGCAGCCCTTGGGCGAGGATGGCAAGCCACCGCAGTTTGCCTGCGCTGCTGCAGGTGAGGATCCAAGGCTGCAGCGACGTCGCGGTTTCATGCCGGAGCTCAAGAAGGGCGAACTGCCGCCAGATCAGACCAGCAGCGGCAGCGACGAGCAGCTAGCCCTGAAAGGTAAGTCAAGTTCTGGGCCTTGAATATCAGATTTACAGATTAATTTTGCAGCAGGAACCGAAGCACCGCCAGCACTGGACAATAGCAGTGCCTGTGCCCAGCCTTCAGCGGTAAGTTGGCCTCGAATGGAATCCTATCCTCAAGAATCCCAAGAATATAACATTCCCGGTTATATTTCCAGCGAAACTCTGGTGGAGCCATCATCACCCACTCCTCGGAAGTGCTCCAGAGCACGGCCATTAGCGACAGGCCCAAGGTAAAGGCCACCAACAAGAGCAATCGCAAGCAGGCAGCCGCAGCAGCAGCAGCAGCAGCAGCGGCGGCAGCAGCGGCAGCAGCAGCAGCCGCACAGCATGCGCATCAGGTGCTGCCCACCAACCAGATGGTCTCCATCTACAATAACTTGGTGAGTTATCCTCTGAAGAGATCCCATAGCACATTTAGGAGATAAACATCTTCCTTGCCACACAGCAAATGCAGCAGACACACTTGCAGTTGCAGCAGCATCTGCAGTTGCATCATCAGCGCGTGGCCTTGGACAATGCAGCGGCGGCCGCAGCAGCAGCAGCAGCAGCAGTGGCTTCTTCCTCGGGCAATGTCGTTGCCTATTCCAATTCCCCGGCCTCGCCTCTCGCCTCGCCCACTGGCAGCGGCCAGTTCGTGGATCAGCAACAGCAGCAGCAACAGCAGCAGCAGCAATCCTTGGACGTGGCTTTGCAGCGCAAGACAGCCATGGAGGACTTTCGCGGCATGCTGGAGACGGCGGTGAATGGATCGCGGGGCAGAAAGGACCTCACCCTGAACGCTCCCAAGTTGAACTTCTTCAAGGACGGCTGGCATATGGTGGGCGTGCACAATTTCTTTGGCGATCAACCCAAGTCGCCCACAGAGACGCCGCCCGAGATGGAGGAGACCACCATGTCGCCTGGAGGTACTGAAGGTACGGAGCCACGTGTGGAGATGAAGAATTTGGCCACGCTCTGTTCGGCGGCAGCAGCGGCCGCTGCTGTGGCTGCAGCCAACAAGGATCCGGACGAGATAAGCACGGATCTGGAGAGCGATGAGGATATTGAAGGTGGTGCAGTTGAGGAGGAGAATACCCTGCCCCCGGAGCCTCTTACCTTGGCCGCTGCTCTCCGTGAAGATGGCATTATTCTCGAAGAAGAAGAGGACGACGAGGAGGACGAGGAAGAGGAGGAGGATGAGGATGATGAGGAGGAGCAGGAGGATACCAATAGTGGCGGCGATAACATCGATAAGCTCAACTACGACGACGAGGATGCCGAGGGCGAGGTGGATTACATCGATGAGGATGAGGGCGCTGCCGAGGGCGAGGAGGGGGAGGAGGAGGACGAGGAGGACGATGATGAGGATGATGATGAGTTCTTCTTGGATGTGCCCGCCGTCGATCAGCAGGGCAACAATAATAATAACAATAATAACAACTCAAAGAGTAATAGCAGCAACCGATCCCTGCCCATGAAGCAGCGCAAGATGGCCACACGCCTGGAGAACCTGATCCTTACCTCGCAGACACTGTGCGACTTCCCTTCAGACCTCACCAACTCGGAGCTGGTCCATGTCCTGCCCCAGATAAGCAATCTCAAGGCGGCGGCCAGCAGCAATGCAGCGTTGAACAGCGTGCTCCAGCAGCAGCTGGCAGCGGCCACAGCAGCAGCGGCGCACGCCAAGGCAGCGGCCGTGGTGCACCAGAAGCAGCAGCAGCAGCAGCAGCAGCAGCAGCACCAGGTGGAGGCTGGTGATCAGCAGCAATGCGGTAGGTTTAACCAGAGGCAGCAAGGAGGGAGGCTCTTTCTAACTCTAACCCACTTTTATTTGGCAGAAGACGATGATGGCAGCTCGGGCCCCAGCGAGCTGTATCCCGGCTTGGAGCACTTTGCCAACGATGGCGAAATGGAGGACATATTCCAGGCAAGCTAGATACAATTACTAACCCTTAAAACATGTACTAATTATATTCTATTCTTAACAGGAACTGGCAAGCAGCCTTAACTACCCCGAGCTGGCCGAGTTTAGCCTGAATCAGATGTGCAAGGGCAGGTTTGCTGGCAGCTGGGCGGCAGCTCAATCGTCGGCCAAGTGGCCCGGCCAGGAGCAGTTGGTGGGTGTGGTCAGGTCAGGCGGCGTCGAGGTGCCTTCAGATGCTCAGCAGCAGCAGCAGCAGCAGCAGCAACAGGCGAATCTCGTTCTGCTGGACTATCCCATGCGACAGAACATACCGCTTGACCAGCGACTGCTCGAGGCAGAGGAAATGCACCTGCAGGTGGGTTCTCCTTATCAACCTCTTGGTTTTTTACTTAACTTGGTTACTTTGCAGCAACACCAACAGCCTCCCCTCTCGCTACTGCCCTTCACCACCACCACAGACGATCAGCAGCAGCAGCTGCAGCTGCATCATCCATCAGCTGCCGACTTCCATCAGCAGCAGCAGCAGCTCGCCTTGGAGAACGATCCAGAGCTGAAGCAGCAGCTGCAGCAGTACTCCAGTGCGCGCATCATCAAGGCACACCACCAGCAGCAGCCGGTGCCGGCCACCAACTTTGTGTATAATGTGGAGAGCGGCGACAAGAATGCGCCGCCAGTGCAGTTACTTTTCCAGCTGCCACCCAACATGGCCCAGCACCAGCAACAGCAACAGCAGCAGCAGGCCTTGCAGGGAGAGCCACTCACCGAGCAGCAGCAGCAGCAACTGCTGCATGCCGAGCAGGCGCATCTTTTCCAGCATCATCGAACCAGCGGCCAGCAGCAGCGTCCGCCCACCCAAAACGAATTGGAGCAGGTGGCCCAGGAGCTGCTGCTTCAGCGTAGCAGCGGCGGACAAGTGCCAGCCGCCAAGCAGAAGCACTTTAACCTGCAGGATCAGCTGCTTCTCCATCCGCCGCCGCACATGCAGGCGCCCACCTGTGTCCAGCATCAGGTAAGATTCGAGCTTAAGCCTCTTTAAACATCTTTCTTATGAGATTTCTTTGCTTTTAGGTGGCCACACAGACGCATCCAGCCTCTGTGGTGGTGCCGCAGCCAGCAGCAGTGGGACAGTATGCCCAGTTTGCCCTGCAGCCGCCACAGCAGCAACAGCAGCAGCAGCAGCAGCAACAGCAACAGCAGCTCCAGCTACAGCCAGGACAAGCGCAGAATGAGCTATCTATATGGCCCATGGGCACGCCCACTCCCACGCCCAGCAGCAGCAGCGGAGGAGTGAGTGGAAGCAGCAGCAAGTCAATGCCTGGGGGTATAGCCAAGAAGGCCATTGACAAGCAGTCGCGCAAGGATCGCCGATGCTCGGGATTCCGTCAAACGCCGGCAGGCAGTCAAGGTGAGTTAAGCAAAAAGCGATAATGGGTCACCTTTAACCTGGTTTTCTTTCTCCTAACCTGGCTTTCTCCTCCTCCTCCTTGCAGTAAACACCAATCAGCATCAACAGCCGCAGGTGGCAACGGCCCAGCAGCAGGCGCAATTGCAGAACCAACTGGCCGTGGCCACCACCGTTTGTGTGGACAAAACGATCGAAATTGATTCGGAAACCGAGTCCAATCACGACACAGCCTTGACCCTAGCCTGTGCCGGGGGCCACGAGGAGCTGGTGGAGCTGCTAATCAGTCGGGGTGCCAATATCGAGCATCGGGACAAGAAGGGATTCACACCGCTTATACTGGCAGCAACTGCGGGACACGATAAGGTCGTGGACATTCTCCTGAAGCACAGTGCCGAACTGGAGGCTCAGTCCGAGCGCACCAAGGACACACCACTGTCGCTGGCCTGTTCCGGCGGACGTTACGAGGTGGTGGAGCTGCTTCTGAGCGTCGGAGCCAACAAGGAGCACCGCAACGTCTCGGACTATACCCCCTTGAGCCTGGCTGCCAGCGGGGGCTATGTGAACATCATTAAGCTGCTGCTTAGCCATGGAGCCGAGATCAATTCCCGCACGGGCAGCAAGCTGGGCATCTCGCCCCTCATGCTGGCCGCCATGAATGGCCACACGCCGGCGGTGAAGTTGCTGCTGGACCAGGGATCCGACATCAATGCCCAGATCGAGACGAATCGCAACACGGCCCTGACTTTGGCCTGCTTCCAGGGCAGGCATGAGGTCGTGAGTCTGCTGCTGGACCGGCGGGCCAATGTGGAGCATCGAGCAAAGACCGGACTCACGCCCCTCATGGAGGCTGCCTCTGGTGGTTACATTGAGGTGGGACGCGTCCTCCTGGACAAGGGAGCGGACGTGAATGCTGCCCCGGTGCCGACGTCCAGGGACACGGCGCTGACCATTGCCGCGGACAAGGGCCATCAGAAGTTTGTGGAGCTGCTGCTGTCGCGCGGTGCGAGTGTAGAGGTAAAGAATAAGAAGGGTAACTCACCGCTCTGGCTGGCCGCCCACGGGGGTCACCTCAGTGTTGTTGAACTCCTTTACGACCACAATGCTGACATTGACTCACAGGACAATCGGCGCGTCTCCTGCCTGATGGCCGCCTTCCGCAAGGGTCACACCAAGATCGTCAAGTGGATGGTGCAGTACGTCTCCCAGTTCCCCTCGGACCAGGAGATGATCCGCTTCATTGGCACCATCAGCGACAAGGAGCTCATAGACAAGTGCTACGACTGCATGAAGATTCTGCGCAGCGCCAAGGAGGCGCAGGCCGTCAAGGCCAACAAGAATGCCTCGATACTGCTGGAGGAGCTCGATCTGGAGCGGACACGCGAGGAGAGCCGCAAGGCAGCCGCCGCCAGGCGTCGCGAGCGCAAGAAGAAGAAGAAGATGGAGAAGAAGGAGGAGAAGCGCAGGCAGCAGCAGGGCAGTGGTCACGATCAGCAGGGCGACGATGACGATGCCAGTGACAAGGACGACGATTCCGACAAGGACGACGAGGACGAGGAGGTTGGCGGGCCGCCTGCCGAAGGTGACTCGGGCATCGATCAGGGCTCTTGCTCCAGCGGTGACACCAAGGGCGGTGGCACAGCTCGCCTGGCTCAAACTCTGGAATCATCTGGAACCACGCAGTCGGGTCAGGGAAAGAAGAGCAAGAAGCAGCAGCAGCAGCAGCAGCAGAAGAACAAGGAACCATCCTGCACAGCTTCCACACCCACTCCCCCTGTGGTCACTTCAGCAACCCCCAGCGGCGTCCTCAAGGGCATCTCAGTGAAGAAGCAACCGCCCGCGGCGCCCTTGCCCTTGCCTGCCACACAGCAGCAGCAGACGGCGACGGCAGCTCCTCTAAAGCGCCAACTGGAGGTCAAGAAGGAAGAGGCGTCTTCTGTGAAAAAGAAGGAGGAAAAGACATCGACCAGCAGCAGCAGCAACAAGCGCGAGAAGGAGAACCAGGCGCCCAAGGAGGTAGCAGCACCGCCAGCAGCAGCAGCAGCAGCGGCCAAGCAGCAGCTGCCCTCCAGTAACAACTCCAGCAAGCTCCAGAGCAGCGAATCTGCCAGCAATATCAGCAGCACCCGCAAGGAAGTGACCAAGCCAGCAGTGTCCCAAGCCACCAGCAGCAGCAGCAGCACGGTCAGCTTGAATCCTCAGGCCAAGCGCAGCGAGGTTGATGGCTGGAAGGAGGTGGTAAGGAAGAGCAGCGCCCAGCAAACCACTGCGGCAGTCCCAGTGACGGCAGTGCCTGGCCTGACAGCCAGTAGTACTAGCTCAGCAACCAGCCTGCAGCAACAGCACCAGCACCATCATCCGCACCACCACCTGGGTGGGGGCAACAACAACAGCTCCAGCAACAGCTCGAGCTCCCTGGGCGTCTCTGTGGCCACTCCAGCCTCGTCTTCGGCACCCGAGATGACCTGCAAGAAGGTGCAGGTGCCGGTGAATGCCATCTCCCGGGTGATTGGACGTGGGGGAAGCAACATCAATGCCATTCGAGCCACCACCGGGGCCCATATCGAGGTGGAGAAGCAGGGCAAGAACCAGTCGGAGCGCTGCATCACCATCAAGGGTCTGACCGATGCCACCAAGCAGGCACACATGCTCATCCTAGCCCTGATCAAGGATCCGGATGTGGACATTCTGCAGATGCTGCCCAGGATCAACAGCAGCATCAAGCAGACGGCAGCCAACGCTGGAGGTGGAGCAAGTGGAGGAGCACCCATGGCCGTGGGCACTTGGGACAATCGCACCGCTGCCGGTGTTACCTCCAACAACTTCTCATCGGCGGCATCCACCACCTCAACGTCGTCCAGTTCGTCTGCCAGTTCCACCACAGCGACGGGGGGAGGAGGTGCTGCCGCCTACAGCAATGCGCACAAGCAGCAGCAGCAGCAGCAGCAGCCGCTGCACTCGCAGGCCTCCGTGAAGGCCTCCAGTGGACGCATCTCGGGCTCTGGCAAGTCCAATGGCAGCGGCAGCTCCAAGACGGGATCGGGATCGGCCTCGTCGGCGAGTGGTGGATCTTCCGGCTCCTCCCGCGGTCAGAATGGCCGCTATGCTAGCCAGCAGGCGTCGTTGTCGTCGTCTGGGCGAAATGCTACCTCCTCGAATGGCGTGTCCTCCAAGAGCAACAAAGGCTCTGAGGGCTCGTCCAAGTCCCTGGCCCAGAAGAGCAGCAGCAGCAGCCTCTCAGCAGCTCAGGTAAAGTCCTCGACAGTGGTAAGCGGGGGAAGTTCTGTAAACTTTGCCAAGGCAGCGGCGGCCACCACTACCAGCGTTACTTCCTCCTCCTCGCCCAAAAAGGTAGAAGGAGGAGCTGGCGCTGCTCTTATCACAGCGGCAGCAGTCGGACGCAGCGGTGGCGTGGTGGCTCCCTTTGGCAGGGGCAAGCCAGTCTCTGGCCCTAACCAAGGGGGAGCTTCAGCAGCGGCAGCTAGCCATGTGCCCCAACTGGGAAGTGGCGGTAATAATAATAACTGCAACATATTGGCTGGACCAATTGGCACCTTCAATGCGGCGGATGTGGCCGCCGTGAATGCAGCAGCCGCAGCAACAGCAACAACTACTAGCAATGTAAAGCCCATTGCTCCGCCAGGTAAGCGAGTGGGCTCACCCAACCAAGCACAGCAGCAGCAGCAGCAGCAGGCGGCTCAACAGCAGCAGCAGCAACTGCCGCAGCACCAGCAGCAACAGCCACAGTTGCAACAGCAACAGCAGCAGCAGCAACAGCAGTCGCAGCAGCAGCAGCAACAGCAGTCGCAGCAGCAACCCATGCAGCAGCAGCAGCCACACCAGCAACAGCAACAGCAGCAACAGCAACAGCAACAGCAACAGCAGCAGCAGGCACAGAGCCAGGCCCAGGCCCAGCAGAATCTGGTGATAAATACGAATATTCTCAATGACCTGATGGCGGCCAGTGCAGCCAACACGGCCAGCGATAGCTTCAGTGCCCAGCTGGCGGCCAAGCTGTCGAGCGCTTATTCCCTGTTTAGTGACTACCAGCAATCGCAGTGGGGCAAGCTCGGGGATCCAGGCATTGGAGGCGGCTTGGGAGGCGGCATGGGAGGCATGGGAGGTGCAGGTGCAGGAGCTGTGGGCGATATTCTGCCGCAGGCGGATGCCTCCAAGGCACCAGGATACAATCGCAACATCCTCAGTTCGCCCGTGGGCAGTTCCAAGGCCTCGTCAAATCACTCCACCTCGCCACCGGTGGGCAATGTTGTGATTCAGCAGCAACAGCAGCAGCAATCCAATCCCCAATCCAGCAGCCAGCAGAGTGTGCAGCAGGCCCTGAACATAATCACCAGTGGCGGAGCGGGAGCAGCGCCGGCCAGGTCACCGCTGGTGGCCAATAACAACGAGGTGAATGCCCCAGGAGTAGGAGTTGTTCAGCAGCAACAGCAGCAGCAAGCCAGCATAAATGGCAACCAGGGTGAGCCGCCTGCCCACTCACCAGGTGTGATTAAGCCGCCAACGGCCACGGCTCCCATTCAGCGGCATGTGCCCATGGAGGCAGCCCCCACATACGGAGCTATTGGTTCCAACCCCGGTAGCGGAGGAGGCAATGTGGCGGCAGCCGCAGCAGCAGCAGCCGCCGCCATGATCGATCGCCAGCAGCAGAATCTGCAGCGTCTCATCTACGACAAGGTGGGTCCACCAGCCTCCCAGCAGCAGCAGCAGCAACAGCCGCAGCCGCAGCCGCAGCTCAACTATCCCATGGATCCCTCGTCCTCGCCGTACATTGTGGATGGCAACAACATGCTGCGCCTGAATCCGCGCGCCTCGGTCTTTGCCCAGGGCAACAAGCAGCCACCGCAGCAGCAGCAGCAGCAGCCGCCGCCACAAGGTGGAGGAGTGCCGCAGTCGAATATGTTTGGAGCCGGCGGCAATCAGGGACGACAGCCACCAGGCGCTGGGGCCAGGCAGCCAGGAGGAGGAGGAGGAGGAGCTGGGCAGCAGCAGCAGCGTTGGTATGGTGGTGCCCTGGAGTACCCGACGTACACGGGCCGGGATATGCTGCATCTGGAGAACGGAGCCGGCGGCGGCGGAATGGCGGGCCTGGGCTCGCCATCTGCCATGTCGCCCAACCACGACGACATCCGCAAGATGCCGCGCCCCATCGGCACAGAGCGTGCTGCCTCCTGGAAGTTCAACAACTTTAATGTGGCCGCCTCAGCGCTGAGCATGGACGACGCCCTGTCGACCGTCCTGCCGCCATGGGCTCACGAAGGCCCGAAGGCCCAGCCACCAGGTCTGCAACAACAACAGCCACCGCCTCCGCCGCAATCGCAGCAGCAGCAGCAGCAGCCGCTCAACTGGCTCAAGCAGCAGCAACAGCAGCAACAGCAGTACCGGCCCTACAACAACGGGCCATATCCGCAGCAGCAGCACGAGCCCATGAATGTGAGTTTCCCTTTGCCTTGAGAGCTCCTTAGAGCTGGCTCTTTAATCTTGTTTGTCTTGTTTTCTTTCAGATGCCCATGGACTACCACAACATGCAGGCGCCGCCGAATATGGGCCAACAGCAGCAGCAGCAGCAGCACGTCAACTTGATGCCCTCGTACGGCTTTCAACATTTTGTGGGCGCCCCTGGAGCGGCTGATATCTCTGCACACATGCCGGACAAGATGGAGGTGTGGGATCACCACGACAAACACGTAAGTTTATTTGGTAATTTTCTATTAAACAGGCCCCTTCCAAAAAATTAAAAAAGAAAACCATAGATAGAGGGGGTGCTTCAACTTACATTTGGGTATAAAAATTATGCTCTTAGTTTAGTCACAATAAATCTTTAAAGTTTAGCCTAATTCCCATACAAAATGTGTAGCAAACACACACACTCCTTTGTATTGCTTCTTTCAACTATAAAAAAAGGAAAGAAAAAAGGTAGAAAAATATATATATATATTGTAAGCATTAACTGAGTACTACGAGTATGGCATAGTGTAGCCCTTTTAGCATTTTGTAAAGCATTTAGCATTTTATGTTAAGATTCCGCCGAGATTAAATGAAATTAGGATTAAGTAGAAAAGAGACTACGGTCACACTACAAAATTAGAAAAGAAGGATACACGCATTGAAATAATAAGAGAGCTAGAGCTGTAAAATCGATAGTGCCCTTACTCGATATTTTCGGTAGTCCAAAACATCGATAATATCGATACTATCGACAACATAAAATGGGTTTAAAAAATGTACTTTGCTTAAACAAACCAAATTCAATGGCTTAATTTATATAAGATTTTATCTAATACAAAAAATGAACGAACTTTTATCACAATTACTGTCTATATAGATTTTATATAAAGATAGTTTTTGATACTAATGATTGGAAATTAAAGAAAAATGTTTTGGTCCGTTCTTAAGAATATACAAATTTAAGATTATATTTATTAGCAAAAACTTGTACATTTTATACGAATTCACTGATTAACTGCTAACGCGATGTATCGATGGTGAAAAAGAACAATCGATAGTGACGCGGAGCACAACACCATCGATAATATCGATAGTATCGTCGATAGTTTTACAGCTCTAGAAAACACACATTAAAATAAGAAGAATGAATAAAATCAAATAAATAAAGAATCCAGAGATAAACTACGATAACAATATATTTAAGGATTCTTAAGGGTTAAAGCAGGCACAAATCTGAAAAATTTATTATCTTAGGTTATGGTTCTTTGTTCTTTGATGGATAATCGTTAAAATTGCCAATATAAATTAATAATTGATGCGATTATCAATCAGAAAAATCAGTTTAACATCCATTATACAAATGTAAAGTATCATAAATTAATGATCTTTAAATTTCTAGCGTATTTTTGACGAAGAGAATATATTATGCAAGGGATAAGTTTTTATGTTAATCAAAATTAAATAGTATTAAATTCAAGGAGAAGATCATTCTGTACATATTACCCAGTAACTACTTAAATAAGTACCTTTTTGGCATCCCCCCTACGTAATAAATTGTTTAAGGCAACAATGTTTTGTAAATTAAAAAAAAAAAATTATATGAATATATGAAATAATTGGTAATATTCTCTCTCTCTCTGTTCGCCAGATGCCCTGGACCAACTACACTACCAACTGGTCCAACTGATGTCCGCCCAGCGACATTCTTCATGAAGACCTCTTCGACGCCTGTCGTTCGAGCAACTGAAGCAAGCATCTAAGGCTAAGAAGAGGTCTTTTCAATTACCAGGACGCAACATCAACAGTACCCAGCAACAACAGCAGCAGCAGCAGCAACTACAACAGCAGCAGCAACTACAACAGCAGCAGCAACTACAGCAGCAGCAACAACAGCAGCAGCAGTAACCACTTAAGCATCTCCTCACTGGTTTGAACCAAGCAAAAACGAAATAATATTTATTGAATTTCTTCGTTTTCCATACGAACTCTCGGCTTCTTCCTCCACAACCTCAATTCTTCTTCTAAATTGAACCTGCCAACGCCAGCAAAGAGAGCAATCCAACCATGGATTGTCCTTTGGTTTTCTTTCGGGTTGGATTTACAGGCTAATCAACCCCAAACATCCCCAAACATCCCCAAACAATCCCAGATCAGAGCAAAAGCAAAAACGGATCCTGCGAAAAGCGCAACTGAAAAGATGTTCGCAATATATATTATTTATTTTTAAAATGTATTGAATAATTTTTGAAGCAAGAGCATGAAGTGAAAAAAGTTAGTGTTTAGCCGCTTATCGTTTTCTGTGTGTGTGTAACTCTTTTCCCACACACACACACTTGCACCTACACACACTCCTACACACACAACATACACAAATACATTTACTTTTAAGTTGAAAAAGTCAGTCTTATGAATGAAACATTAAAGCGAAATGTTTGGCGCCAGCTAAAAAAAAGGTAAACACAGCAAAAGAAACATTTGATTCAAACAACAATTTAAGCATAACTACATCTATATACATATATATTTAATAACATTAATAAAATGGCAAACAAATGAATGTCCAAATTGTACATTTTAGGCGCACACTTTTCTCTCCTCCCTTTTACACTTATTTTCACTCCATGGAAGCCGGAGACAAGTATCGATATATCGATATTCGATAAATATGACGTGACCAGAAATTACTTAACCTCACAAACATTTAAATTTCTTCTCAACTTGAGAACTATGCTAAATCAAATGAAAACCCGGAACGAGACGAAACATCATGTGAGGAGGAGCCAGGAGCAGCTGCACTGGAGTCGTCGGAGTCGTCCTGGTCCTCCTCCTCCTCCTCCTCTTGCCCCCAGCCCCAAAAATGTAGCTAGTAGAAATTGAAATTGCTTAACAACAAACATCAAAAAGAACAACAACAGATTAGACGTTTTAATATTCCATTTACGAGAACTAAACACGAGATGATACGAGGCTGGCATGCTTGCCATCTCTCCTTGACGCTTTTCCGACACTGCTCATAGACGTACATACATAAATATATATACATATATATACATATATATATATATACCTACATATATACCTAGCGAATAGCATATGAGATACATACACAAATTTTTATTTCGACGAAAAAGCTAAACTCTAAACTAAACTAAACTTAACGAAGATACATATGTAAAAACACACTTGACGAAAGACACTGCTGCTTGCCTTGCCCGACCAATCGATCGATTGTCGATTATTCCGGGCCAAGGTGGTGTCAAGGTCAGGTCGTCAGGCAATTGCTTTGTAAAATTCTTTCTCTAGAGAAAACCAGAAAACCAGAAAACCACGATGATGCTTGAGTAAATGCATAATGCTTAAAGGACAGTTACACGAACATACATACATATGTATGTATGTATGTATGAGCAAGCCACGCATGCCCCACGCAACACACAAGATCCCCCTACCTACACAAACACACCCACACCCACACCCCCAATATATACTTGAGCGATAATGATAACGATAACGATAACGATGAAAGTGAAAATGAAAATACGAAATAAAGGATATAAAATTAAGTGAGCATAAAACTTCATTTTTTCTATTTTTCAATGTTTTAGCTGCAAGCAAATAATAATGTAATGAGAATGGAGTTATTTCGTTTAAGTTATTTGATACAAACAAATTACGAGAAGATACATAGCCGCCGCCACTGCTATATATAGATCACAAACATAATGAGAAACAACACACCCCAAAACCCGACAGGATCTTTATTAATCAGAACACAACCGTTTTTGTTGACAAACGAAAAAGTAAAAATATATACAGAGAGAGAGAGGAGCTGAGGTGAGGACAACACAACACAGCCGTTATATAAGATGATCATTATCATCCTTGATTGAGACATAAAAGCAAACGCAAAAGCAAAAGCAAAAGCAAAAGCAGAAACAGAAGAAAGCATACTGAATAAATGTAGAATTTTTTTCAAGCGAAAGAAATTGATAATTCACACACATAGATTTATTAATTTAAATAATTAATATAAATATATACTTCAAATATGAAAAGTATGATGAAAACACAACAGCAAAAGAAAAAAAAAAACAAAAAAGAATGCAGAGAAAAATAAAAAACTACATATATTAAATACACACACACATACTATATGAGTATACTACGGATTATTATTACTCTTATAATTATTATTATTGTATTGAAGGAAAATATAAAAGAAAACATTAAACAGCATAAATAAAAAATTAAAAAAAAAAAACCCCATCCGGCTTTGTTTATGAAGACTTCAAAGAGGGGTGTCGGTTCACGTAGAGTTCGCATAAGACCCGGTTGAAGAACTCGATTAAAGAACGAATCGAAAGAACCGCTCAGATTTGCGCTCTCGCTTGAAATGCAAGAGCAATTTTCGCTCTCTTGAGGCCGCTTACTTTTTGGAAGGATCTTTGGTGCCTGAGGGCATTTCCAGGATGGTAAAGAGTAAAAAATTAACATTTTGTGAAATGTTTGTTTGCACGATCAATGATTTTTCCAGTACTATTTATATTCTTAATTGTCGTTTTGATATTATTTGTACAAAACAATGCATCGCGAACGGTACAAAAAATAAAAGTCACTTTTGACTTCAACTTGAAAATTGCAAAAGTTTGTGAAATGCGGAGAGTAATTAAAAGAAAAAACTTTTAAACCAAAAGAAAATATAGCTTTCCACTTATGGAAGATGTTTTTAAGTATAACTATTATTTTATTATTAGGACTAATAATGAAAATACAGGTCACAAAAAATTAGAATAAAGAATATTATTTGATTTATTTTAGAAGCTTATTTCCGATTTGTAACGGTACATAGCGAACGGTACAAAATTTCCATATATTTTTTTATCTCACATTTTCCTATGAATAACTTCATATTTTCTTGAAATACAACTTATTCAGTTTTTAATAGATTTTAATGAGAAGATTTGATAGCAGAAGTGCAAACATTTCGTATGTTAATACAATTAAATTTAAAAATGTCTTTAAAAGTAGCTAAGAGTGACCAGATTTTAGCTTTTTGCAGTCTGATTTTCACATAAAAACGGAAGGATATGGCTATGTAACCATTTTATTATGCATTATTATGCATTTTGATTTGGATTTAAAGTTTCTTTTTGAATATACACGCAAAAATACGATAATGAATATTTTAGTTGTTGACCTTTTTCTGAAAATATTGAATGCGTGATTTTCGTCTGACTTCCATCTTTTTCTCGGTCCCTCTTCCACGCTTTGGCTGCAATGTACAAGCAAAGCAGCTAAAGCAGCTTATATGTTTCCGTTCAGAGGTTCGTATTTTATCTCTGCGATTACACAGGTAAACATGGTTTAGTTGTTGGAAAGCTAAGGGTAATTTCCGAAGTATTTTGCTGCGTAGAATCCGAATCCGTGGTTAGAATTGGCCCATTACGTCAGGATTTTGAGATATTTGAGGTTATGTACCCAAAAAACGGAGTTTTTCCTACTTTTGAGGTTATGTACATGGTGCAAACAATTTTTGTGATCAAGAGATCAATTACGATTACGAAATATATCCCTTCGACGGCATTAGCATTTGCATTAAGCCTTTCGTAACTTTATTTCGTAAATTATAAAATTTATTTTAATTTTAAATTTGTGATAATTTATTTGTGAACTCTTTGAGGATGTTTAACATTTCTTTGATCAATATCTGGAAAATATCTCAGACGAAAGGCTCGATGGTGAACTCCACCGCCGAACAGGGCGTGGTCAGCTCGAAGGCCTGCAGCACGGTGGGATGGAGGACGCCAATCTTGCCTATGGCCACATTGTCGTACATCACATTGGCGCAGCGACCGGGGAAATAGCTGGGATCTGTTGGGGAAAAGAGAGTCACTAAATGTAACTAAAAGTAACTCCTATAACAACTCACCCTCTGCTGCCTGGAGGTAGTAGCCCTTGGTCACGCTGCCCGTCTTCCAGGGCACCGATAGCAGCTGCATCACGCGATCCAGGAGTCCATGGACCACCTCGAAGCCCGCCGTTTTGTTACAGTTCACCGCACACACTCGTCGCTCATTGCGCGCGCCCACTTCCGTGCTCTCATCCGCCACCACGACATCGCTGATCTCGAAGAGCTTCAGCGGCAGCGGCATCTTGCGATTGGCCACTATGGTCTTGAGCAGGCCAGGCAGTAGCGTCGTGCGCACCACCTGGAACTCCAGCGTCTTGGGATTTCCTATATGCACGGCCGGTAGGGCCTCGATGGCCTTGTTCAGCTTCCGCGCGATGTCATCGCGGGAGCAGAGCGTGAAGGTCAGGGCCTCGGTGAAGCCTGCCTGGGCCACCTGTTCGCGCAGCTGCTCCGTGAGCTTGTTGAGCGGAAACTGCTTGGCTATCTGCATGAAGGCCGGCAGGGATTTCTTGATGTTATTGTAGCCATAGGCAATGGCCACATCCTCGTAGATGTCACAGGCATGGATGACATCGTGTCGCGTGGGTGGAATCTTCACCAGCAGCGAGTCGGTGCCATCCACCTTGGCCTCCAAGTACATTCGCGTTAGCATGTCCGCCAGCTTGGCCGCTGGCTCTTCGATACCGATGTAGGCATTGGCCCGCTTCACCGAGATCCGTTCCTCGCGCACCGCCAGCTCGGGATAGGAGATCACGCTGCCATCCGGCTGCAACACATCGCACGGCTCCACGGTGAACTTCTGAGAGCAGTGCTCGGAGAACAGGCACACGATGGTGTCCAGCACCACCTTGGCCTTGGTCAGATCCGTGGCCGTGCACTCGATGAACACGTTCTTGGTCTGCAGCGAGATCTTCGAGTGATCGCCGTTGATGATCGGCGGCAGGGAGAGCACCACCCGGTTGGCATCGTAGATCACCGGATATACAGGCGAGTCCCGAATGATCGGCAGATATTGCTTCAGCTGGGCGTGCGTGGCATAAAAGTCCATCAGCTGGCTGCCGTTCATCTCCTGCTTCTGGTTGAGCGGCACGAACTTGATCTGCTCCGGCGCCAGAGCCTCATAGCTGAACGGGCCCTGCAGGGTGTCCAGGTCGTGCGTGCCGATGGCCACCAGCGTACGCTTGCGGGCAATGTTCTGATGGAGCTTGTCCTGCAGATCGATGAAGCTGTTGTACGAGGCCTTCGTGAAGGTGACATTCCGGAGCACGGCGGCCACCGCATGCGGCCGGATCTTGGCCGTCGAAGGGTCAATCTTCAGCACCTGACGCTTGGCTGCTGGCTCCACGAACTCAAACTTGGGTGGCTTGAGCCTGAAATTTATGAATTTATGAATTTATTTCCACCAAAGAGGATTTTACTGAGCACTCACTTGCCCTGGAATACCAGCAGACCCGTAACCAGGCCCTCCAGACACAGCAGATCGTACCGATTGGCCGGGATATCGATTCTGTAGATGATCTCCTCGCTCGCATCTGCCGCCGCAGCCACATCGCCCTGCTCCTTGGTCAGCATCTGCTTCTCCGTCGTCTGCAAGGAGAATTTACTGGGTTTCATCAGTACATGGTCCTAGTCTGAACAATGCCAGATCCTACCACTTCATCCAGCTCCAGGCCAAAGGCGAAGCACAGATCCTGGAACTCGTCATCGGCTGATGCAAAAAAAGGGTAAACATTAGCGTGTCATCCGCCCGGCGACAACGTGATTACACGTGGACTCTTCAAACTCACTGTACGTCTTGCCCAGCGCCTCGAAGAGCAGGTCACGTTTTACTCCAATGGTAGGCATGCTGACACGGTCACTTTTTAGTCCCAAGAATTGTAGAAATACGGATTTATTTACTTATTTAATTCTTGGGCTTCGGTTGCCGCAAAGTTTTGCTCGAAAAGTGCTGTGTGACTGTGCTGGTCACACTAAAACGATTAATTAGCATTGCCAGACATCGTAATAGAAGTGATATCAACGTTGCCAGAGGAAAATCACTCTCATAAAGGAGTACTGCCAGACTGGTCAAAAGTGACAGCAATGACAACCCTGGTCGATGGGTGGCAGCCCGGCAAAAAAATAGCGCGAAGTTTTTGTACGACGGAGAAAACAAGAGTGAAATTTGTGACAAATATGAGTTTACGCAAGCACAGAGGCTCTGAAAATATGGAAAACCTGTGCCCCGTCACCCGGTAAGTGGGCCCTCCCACTGGTACTGTCTCTGTTTATCCTCCGCCAGCTTTAATTTCAATTATAAGCCCGTGACGTCACACATGTGTACTCGAAGCGATGTAAACGAGGTCAAGAAAGTGCTTGCTAATTGAAATTGCTGGCCCGGGTGCTTGACCCGGAGTGCTGATCCCAGTCATGCACTTTTTTAATCAAGTCCCTTTCCCCTCCGCTCCGTCGCCGTGCTTTGCAGAAAACGCTCAACAAGTAGAAACACCGCTGCCGCTGCCGCCGCCGCTGCTACTTTAGCGGACGCTCTTGTTTCCGCCGCAAAATCGTCCCACTACGAGCACCCATCATCGCCATCGGCACTCACCTATGAGGCCCTCGAGGAGATGGGCATCGGCATGCTGGACTCCGAGGAGAGCAGCTCGTCCGCCCTTTCGGCCATTGCACTGGCCGTCAGTGCGAGTGCCACCAGCGACGACAACTCCAACTCCGAGATGACTACGCCAATGAGCAACAATGTGCCGCCGCCCATGGTGCACCAGCAGCAACGTTTGAGCCTCAACTCCACGGCCGACACCACGCTGGACAGCAGCGTGGGCGTGGGCAACACGACCGTTGTCGCCGAGGACACTCAGCAGCGGCTGCTGCGCCAATCGGCCGAGAAGGCCCTGGCACAGGCCCTGGCGCAGGCCAAGCGCACGGCGCTGGGCTCTGAGGGTGGCAGCAACTCCAACTCGCCCAGCAAACGCTTTCGGAATCCCCTGACCGCCGTAACATGCAATAACCAGAGCGAGCCGCTCAATTTCCAGCCCTCCACCAGCAGGTTGGCTCAGGTGCGGCAGGCATCAAGTAAACCTGCTGCTGCTGCGGCACCACCACCACCACCGCCGCCGCTAACCCGTCGACTTGTGCCAGCGGTGGACGGCTTCTTTGTGTACCGCACGCCGTCCATGAGCGCTCACATCAACAGCGGCATCAACTACTTTGACCGGCTGTCAGATGAGATACTGTTGGGTATTTTCAAGTACCTGCCAAAGAAGACGCTTCTGCGGATGGCCACTGTTAGCCGGCGGTTCAATCGCTGCTCCCGCGACGAGACCCTGTGGACGCGTATAGATCTTGGCCTGCGCACGCTGCGGCCGGGAGCTCTCGAGCTAATTGTGCGTAGGGGTCTGCTGGTGATGCGTCTGGCTCAGACTATGGTGAGTGTGAAAGGTTCTAAACCTAAAAGGAGCTAGAGCTGTAAAACTATCGACGATACTATCGATATTATCGATGGTGTTGTGCTCCGCGTCACTATCGATTGTTCTTTTTCACCATCGATTCATCGCGTTAGCAGTTAATTAGTGAATTCGTATAAAATGTACAAGTTTTTGCTAATAAATATAATCTTAAATTTGTATATTCTTAAGAACGGACCAAAACATTTTTCTTTAATTTCCAATCATTAATATCAAAAACTATCTTTATATAAAATCTATATGGACAGTAATTGTGATAAAATTTCTTTCATTTTTTGTATTACATAAAATCCTATATAAATTATGCCGCTTAATTTGGTTTGTTTAAGCAAAGTAAATTTTTTTAACCCATTTTATTTTGTCGATAGTATCGATATTATCGATGGTTTGGACTATCACTATCGAAAATATCGAGTAAGGGCACTATCGATGGTTTTACAGCTCTAAAAGGAGCGCCTCTTATATGCTTTTTCTTCATGCAGATTCTGGAGCCCGCCTTTACTTGTGGGCCAGCTGCCTTCAGATCTCGATTGCAATATCTCGACCTGAGCATGGCTTCCATAAGTAAAAGTTCACTGTACACGCTGCTCTCCCAGTGCCGGCAGTTGAAAAAGATAAGCCTGGAGAACGCCGAGCTGGATGACAACATCTGTGGCGAGTTGGCAAAGAATAAGTCCCTGGAGGCGGTCAATCTGACCATGGCCAGCGGCCTCACTGCCAGCAGTGTGCGGCTAATGATGGAGTCCCTGACGAATCTGAGCAGTTTGAACATCTCGTGGACGGATCTCTCGGCAGATGCTGTGACGGCACTGGTCACGCACATTTCCGCCAATGTCATACGCCTGAACATAGCCGGCTGCAGGCGGGTGCTCTTTGATTCTCGTACGTGGTCCTTGCTTGTAGCACAGAAACATTCTGAGTTACTCTCTTTATCTTTCTGCAGATGTGGCATCTTTGCAGAAGCGTTGCCCCCAGCTGCTGGAGCTTGATCTATCGGACTGCAATAGCCTCACCCCAGCGGCCATTCCGGCACTCATGGAGTTCAAGATGCTGGAGTATCTGTCCGTGTCGCGTTGCTATCTTATTCCTGCTACTAGATTTATGTAAGAGTTGAACTACCCACCAAGGAAATGATCTCTAAACTGAGCTTAACCTTTCAGCGAGCTGAAGGGAATGCCCTCGCTCACCTATCTGGACATATTCGGTATGCTGTCGGACGCCGCCATGGAGGTGCTGGAAAAGCAAATGCCCAAAATGGGCATCAACAAGTTTATTCACAGCTCGGTTTCCCGGCCAACAGTGGGCACGCGTCGCACCTCCATTTGGGGCTTGCGGACGCGTGACTAAATCGTAATCCCTACCCTCTACTCCTCGTAATTGGTTTCGCTGCGTTTGCCACCCGCCCAACGCAGCTTTTTATTCTCAATTATCAATTATCAACAACACATTTTGCTGTCAATATATATGCTTTCGGGTTTGCTCTGCTCACTGATCTGCCTCGCTCAGCGGGGCCACAGGCGTCTCCCACTCCCATTCGTCCCAGGAAACGCAGTTCTTGAGACTATCCATGAACGCCATATCGGTGGGGCAGCGCACCTCGATGGCAGCCTTGTTGAGTGACTCGCACTTCCAGTACGCGGTGGGATCCCAATCGTTGCGGAAAACTCCAATCTCAAGCTCCGCCTGGGTCTTGCAGCCGGGCTGACCGTTGCCATTGTAGGCACGGGCCAGACCGCAGGAAGCCACGAGGAGGACGACGCAAAGGGCGAGCTGTAGTTTCATCATCTTGTTAACTCTTCAATGATGGTGGTCCACTGGGGACCTTGCACGCCTTTTATAGCCGCTGCAACGGCACGCCAAGTGCACTTACTACCAGAAAATGCTTTTATGAATTGGCATCAAAGCAAACAAAACACTTGAAACAGCGAGGAATAGATAACCGTTTTCCCTTTTGAAACTAAATTGTGTCTGTGAGTCATTTGGCTTTCCACTTGGCAATAAAATCTTTGTTTAAATTGTATTCTATTTTTCAAAAAATATATTCAAAATAACAAGTGTCTTCTTTTATGTTGGTAAATGTATTCCTTTTTATACCCTTGCAGAGGGTATTATAATTTTGACCAGATGTTTGCAACGCAGTGAAGGAGGCATCTCCGACCCCATAAAGTATATATATTCTTGATCAGCATCACCAGCCGAGTCGATCTAGCCATGTCCGTCTGTCTGTCTTTCCGTCCGTCTGTTTCTACGCGAACTAGTCTCTCAGTTTTTGAGCTATCGAGCTGAAATTTTCAGCATAGTCCTATTTCTTTAGCACGCAGTATATATGTCGGAACGACCGAAATCGGACTACTATATCCTATAGCTGCCATAGGAATGATGGCGAAATTAATGTAAAAAAAAATTTAACTTCTCTGTTTTTCAACGTATTTTATTCAATTTTGAGATATAGTAGTTTTTTATGGTTCTAGAATTACGATTTTATTTTCATTAAGATCGGACCACTATATCATATAGCTGCCATAGAAGCGATCGGTAGATTTATATGAAAATGTAAAATTCTACATGTAAAATGTAAAATTTACAAAACTCGATGCTTTTTTAACATTATTAAAATAGTTCGATTTTCAATGATCCAATTGCAGACTGCAAGGGTATTCCAACTTCTGTTTACCAAAGTTAGCTTTCTTTCTCGTTACTATATAAATTTCTCTTTCTGGGTCTGGTTCCTTAAAATGTATTTTAATGCTGAATACTTAATGTTTTCTATTGGAACTTTTGTTTTTTAACTTTAGGAATTCACTAAAAATTGAGGAATTTTGTGTAGGCCTTTGCTTAGTTCATCAATTTTCTATGGAAAAATAGGATTAATGAAAAAGGACGTAAAATTTATTTATTTTGTATTATTTCTTTCTAATTCGGTAGGCTGCTCTTTAGTTTCAAGGCTAGGTATTTTACAGCTTAGTGCCGAAAACGAAACTAGTTGAATTATTTGTAATTTATTTTTGTTATCGTTACTATTAATCGTCACAAAATTTGATATCAGAAACTTTTGGAGTCGCAGGTGCACTCGTCACTTTTATCTCACCTCGTTAAGAGGTGTTTTTGTTTGATATCAAAAGTTTTTTAAATGACATATGTATGTATGTATGTACATACATAGGTCTCCCATTTGTGTTATAAGTTTTTGTTTAACACTTAAATGGGAAAAATTAACAACAAAAATCCATATATGGATATATAAGAAGTAAGCTATATGGGATCATTGGTACTAATATTGATGAGAAAGCGAATTTTCGGAGATTCGGAGTTGAACCCCAAAAGATCTCAAGGGCTATACGGCCTGAAGTGACTATACAAATCGTAAAACATTTTAAATCTTAAAAAAAAATTAGTTTTAATTCTAAATTCTTAATTAAAATAATTTGATCAATTTTGTCAAGGCAAAGTAATTATCATATCAAAATACCTTCCCAACGACATATAGCACGTTTCTGTAACTTTAGTCGTTCAGAAGTTATGGGCGCGAGAAATTTCCTGTTTTCCCGCTAAAGTAGCACAAAACACAAAAAATAGATCAAATTTAAAAATATAAAAAATAAAAACGATTTTTTTCTCAATTTAAATTATTTTAAGTTTTGTTTGATGGTTTTAAATATTTATTGCATTGTACACGTCTCTATATGACTCTACATGAGTTTTTACATAAATGTATGGATAGTGCATGTAAAAGTTTAGGTATATGGGATCTTTGCTACTAATTTTAATGAGTAATATCTCAAAAGGCGAATTTTCCCAGATATGTGTTATATACCAAAATTCACCAGTGAAAATTTGTCACCAGTGAATTTTTTCACCGATGAATTTTTTTCACCGATGCATTTTTTTCACCGATGAATATTCTTTTCATAGACTTTTTTAGATTTAAGTAATGTAAATATATATTTTAAATGGGACTTCCACCACACGTAACAATTAGTGCACGCCCGACTCGCCGGCCAACGCCGTCTGGGTGATCACGCCGCGCTTACGCTCCGCTTGGACTGCTGCCTCCTTTGCTGCCCTCCTCTGCTGCCTTCCTTTGCTGCCTTCTGGACTGCCTCTGCGGCCACTGCTACAAAACTCCCCAACAGACTTCCCCGCCTCACGACCTGCCTCGCTCTTTTATTCCCCCCCCCTGCAGCTGCCATTCAGCAGCCCTCTCTTCCGCCAAAACTTCTTTCTCTCAATTTCTCCGCTTTCACTCAATCTCTCAAACTGCTTTCTATACTATACTATAATTCCCAACTGGTTCTGGCAACTGCTGACCTATAATAGTGACAAATTTTCTCCGATGATTCCTCCGATGATTCCTCCGATGATTCCCATCGAGGAATCCCATCGAGGAATCCCATCGAGGAATCCCATCGAGGAATCCCATCGAGGAATCCCATCGAGGAATCTCATCGAGGAATCTTATCGAGGAATCCTATCTTGGAAAATATCGATACATCTTACCGGGTTTATGAATTTTACCGATTCTCGGTGACACCGAAGACAACATGGAAACGTGAACGGTATGTTATGTTTTATGTAAATAAAATGAGAATAGGTAGTGATACAACATAATTTTTAAACTAACATAATTCAATTGTTCAATTAATTTATCTTAATTGAATTCTTCCTTTGCCTTCTGGGCTCCCAAGGGAGTGACAAGCCAACTCCTTTGCCTTCGCCGTCTCATTGATATGCGCACAGTGGACGTCCTGACGGAGTTGCGCGAGTTTCTGCGTAAAGGTTGCAATGTCACTTGTCTGGCAGATCTCCTCCAAGGCCGTCACTGCCACCGGCAGGGCTGCCTGAGCAAAGCTTTCCAGCATCTGGCGGCGGTCCACCTGGCCCATCGCATACATTGTCTCCGCAATGATATCCAGCAGCAACGCACCCTCAGAGCTCATCAACAGATCTATCAGCGCCTGCTGAAAGGAGGTCATAATTTCCTCCTTGAACAGCGCTAAATTAAACAGTCGGTTCCTCTTGTTCATTTTCTGCATAGACACGAGGACGCTGCGCACATTTCCGTGATCTTTTCCGCTGACCAACGCCTTTCTGTATGCATTCAGGATGGCCCTGAGGTATGCCTGATCAAGGTCCTTCCACTTCCAGGTTAGCAGACTGTCGAACAAGGTGTATATCAGACTGCTTATCTCGCTATTATCCGTCGGTGCATTTGGTTGCTGCAGCAATGGCAGGATATTTAGAATGATGTCCAGAATGGAGCGCAGCATGTCCATTGAGCGACTGCCCGGCTGCTCCACAATCGGCTGGACCATCTGCAGCACTTTCTCAAAAATGGCCAGTTTGCCAGGGGTTATCGGCTCCCCTCCACCCGCAGTGATGAACAGTGTGATCATCGCCTCGAGAGACGGAGCGGACAAGCAAGTGGGGAATACGCGGAGCATGCTGAGACTGAACTCTGCCACCGCAATGGCCATGGCAGCACTGCTCACCCCAAATCTGTCTAGGATCTCCAGGGCCTTGTTGAAAGTGGGCTCCAAGGTGCTCACCAGCATATTCTTGGCATTGAGACCCGTTTCTTTAAAGTTCTCCATTAGAGGGATAAAGGTCATAAATAAACAGTGCATGGTGGCTGCCACCTCGCCCTCGTTGGCCTGCCCGAGGTCCAGATCGAGGAAGTCCTGTGCCAATCCCTGGACATAGTCACCCAGCATCCGGTGGCGGTGCTGATACTCCTGCTGCTGCTCTGGCACACCCTTCCACGGCAGCACCAAGTAGCTGACCAGTGAGATGTGCACATTGATGCTCACCTGCCGTGGCAGTTCGGCGCCCAAGCGTGAACCCGCCTGGAGCAGGCTTTGGATCTGCGGGATATCCAGCAGGCACTTGGGCCGCATCTCAGTCGAGACGAAGAGCAACAGCTCGCTGGCCGCCTGCTGGACGATGGGCGATGCCCTCGACACTGATCCGCTACATTCCAAGATGCTGCCCAAAGTGGCGATAAGGCCATGCAGCAGCTCCTCGGCAACCGTTGCCTTCGAGAGCCGGAAGATGCTGCGTATGGCCAGCAGGAGTTGAGCGTATAGGTTATTCCAATTCACCAGAACCGTGGCCTTGTCCATCTCATTGAAGCCCTGCCAGCGGTTGCTCGCCAGGAACTGCAGCATCTGCAGCAGGCTGTTGGACAGCATTTGCAGCTGGGACGCCGACGTGTCCATTAGCGACGCCAGACGCACCGCCGCCTGGAAAACGGTGGCGATATCGCGCAATATCTCACCAGTATTCGCCGCCTCGGAGGAGCGACTGTCATTGTCCAAGGACATCAAGTACGTCTGCGGCGGCAACCAGTGTACAAAGACTTGTAAGAAGACGTCGTGGACATCACAGGTGCTAGCCAGAAGGGCCAGAAACTCGAAGCATTGGTCCAGGAACTGCTGCCACTCGGTGGCGGAGGTACTGGCCTCCGTGAGCTCGTTATTCAGTACCTCCAGTTCGGACTTGTTGGTCTCGAACAGAGTGCGCCGCATGATCTCGTCCACCAGCTGGGTTAGCACATGGTTGAAGCGCTCTATTTTTTCCGGATCCTGGGCAATGCCCTCGATAAGTGGTGTCCATATCATAAGCTTCTCGGCAAAGTCCAATGCGCCATGCAGTTTTGTGGTACAGCCCCAGAGCAGGTTGAGAAAGGTATACAGAAGAATCGGCTCCTGCATTAGCTTTCCGGAATACTTGGCGGTGTAGCGACGTAGCACCTCCCGGAACTTTTCGCTATACATCTCCGTCGGCTGACCGTTTGAATTGTGCAGTTCCAAAAGGCTGCTAACGCCACCCATCAGGGTGCCTGCATGGGGCAGTGGCTTCTGCAGGTAAAAGAGCTCGTTGAGGACCGAAAGGGCAGCCAGAGAGATGGGTTCGTTGGCCGGACGCCACTGGCAGAGGTCGAGTACGCTCATAAGAAGGTGTTCCGGTATTAGTTCCGTCCGGATCCAGGAGACCAGGTGCTGCGCACAGCCGAGCAGTTCCAAAGTGGAGGAACCGAATTGACTGTCATTTGGCAGCGCTGAGGCTAGGCTGAAGTCAATGAATGTGTTCGGTATGAACGATTGGATGTCCTTGCCACTGACGTGGCACACAGCTATTTGTAGATACTTGGTGACCAGGTCCAGGACATCGGGCAAACAAATGGAGATGCAGAAGACAAAGCTCTGCTTCCATTCGGTAGGAAGATCGCCGCGATTGCTCACCACCTCCTCGGAGGTGATCCGCAACAGGTTGATGCCCAGCTTGAAGCGAGTCTTCGTCAGCACCATGCAGCGCTGCATGTAGTTGGGATCCTGCTCGGGAAACTCTCGCTTTCCCATCAACACTATAAGATGCGCCAGAGTATCCCTGTGCCGACTGGCCGCCCCAGGTGCCCCCAGCTGGACATATGTGTTCCACAGCGCCTCGCGCAACATTTTCTTATCCGCTGCCGTCAGATGGGCCCAGCGCCAAGTGATTGTGTGCTGTACTGTCGATGTGCTGAATAACCAAAGGTTCTGATTCTCGGTAGCTTCAGGAGCCATAGCTACGCGCAGGCACAGCTGCCACGAATCCGGCTGCGACTGGAAGGCCAGCAGACTCCTCTCGACCTCGAGCCTACGGGCTCTCGATGTGTTGGGATGGTAGAACTCCTGCAGGAGTACCTCCACAGTCGTCATGGCTGCGGTTTATTTTGTATAATATTTGCCTCAGTTCGATCAAAGCGAAAGACTGGACGCACGTAGTTGTTGATTAAAAGTCCGGATTTAAATTTACAATCAGCGGTGAGCTCTGAGTAGTGTTCGCTTACAAGTTTAATACAGTTTTGAATACAAGGCTCATGGCTCATGACAAGGGTATCGAATTCGAGGGTTGACAAATTTTTCACAGGTAAAAATATATATTATCGAATTATATCCATTCATAAAATCTGGATAGTTAGCATTCCATTTATATACCCTTGTAGAGGGTATTATAATTTAGATCAGAAGTGTTGTCTTGATACCGGCAGTTAAGGAAGCATCTCCGACCCCATAAAGTATATATATTCTTGATCAGCATCAGCAGCCGAGTCGATCTATCCATGTCCCTCGGTCCGTTGCTACGCAAACTAGTCTCTCAGTTTTTTAGCTATCTGAATGAAACTTTGCAGGTAGTATTCTTCCTATTGAAGCTGGTAAATATGGCTAGTAACGGTAGGAATCGGACCACTATATCTTATATTTTCGCTATTTTTTTAAGATATTGTGCTCAAATTAAATATATGATCCTTTAATTATATCAAACAAAAACACCTCTTAACGGGGTAAGATAAAAATGACGATGGCATATTCAACTCAAACAATTTTTGATACCCAGTTTTGTGACGATTAATAGTTATTTAAACAAAAATATTTAAAAAGTTTTTAATTAGTTTAAAAATTTGAACTTAGCTGAAAAATGTAAACAGGCAAAACGGCAGCGTGCCGATTTTGAATCTAGCTGAAAACTTTTTAAATATTTTTGTTTAAATGCTGTATTTTGGCCAAACTAGCGGGAAAACCAAAAAGCGGTAGAACAAAAGTTGTCTAGCTCGAGCTGTTTAATAAAATAAAAGTGGCTCCAGGACTCTAAAACAAACAAACCGGCCCCAACAGCTCCAATATTCAAAATTTTCAATATCGCACTTTCACTCCCATTTCTCCTGAACTAATCCATTTTTGAAAAATCTTAGTATGCAGTTTCAAAGAGGTTAACAATACCTTTTGATCAATATATAAATGGTTCCGATCGGACTATCGTAGCAGATTTTCAATTCTACGGCTCTCCTTGCGCACCACAGTCTCGGTGCTCATCGTCACTACGTGGACTGCCGTCCACATTGATATATAGGGTGATAAATGAGGGTGATACTTTTAAGAAAATATCTATAAAATTGCTTTTTTTATTATAAATCACCTAAAATGGCGAAAATATCAAACTAAATACTGCCCACGATTTTCCTATAGCCTAGTACTCAGACAGAAAAACTGTTCGCAACCCGAAAAAGATTTAATATTTTTTCAGTGTGACCGCTTATTAAAACGCTCTTCGGCATTTTTGGGAGGTAAATGATGCGGTAATACCAATCTTAAATCAGCTGTTTTATATTTACAATTATTTATTTTATATTTGAAAGACAATTCGCAATTCGCGACAATTCGTTTTGGAATAGCTTATTTGGCGCACAATGACCACCAACACCGTCGCCCAGATTCTCTCGACCATGCACAACAGCCGCTTTTTCTCCCTATTACTTGTCCAACATTCTTTCCTGGATCGACAACCAGGACATGGGCTGCTCTACCGGCTGCTGCTGGTGATTCTGTTTTTGCCAAGTGGAATTAACCACCATCTGGGTGGTGGCGGTGGTTGCCGCAGCTAGTCCTGCTACCACAAAATGGTTGGACTGGTTAAATGATTCAAAGTTACTTCGTTCTTGATGGATGCGAGACTCTGAGATCCTTGCTGGCATACATTTGGTTATAGTTGGTACTGCTCATGCGCCCGGTTCTGTCCATTGCTGTACATGTTCTTTTCCAGATTGGCAATGAAGGATTTGTCCACCCAGATACTGCTCTCAGCAGCTGCGGCCTCTGTATGTCCTTCTCG
>VNJO01001183.1:0-13320 GCA_008042535.1 Drosophila tani | reverse complement strand
TGAGACTTTTTCAAAACTTAAATCAAATTAATTTAGATTAAATTTCCAAAATACTTTTTATATTTTTGTAAAGGTAATTGGAACAATATACAAATCTTAATTTTTTATTTAAATAATATTTGAATGAAAATAGTTTAATAATTTTGATTGTACCAATATTTGTTAATATTGTTGTAAACACAGGTGTATGTAAGTAATATATGTATTTTCACTGCTGCCACTGATTTGAATTTGTAAACAAATATGAAATGTATGCTGAAACATTAAGAAATATATTATAACATATAACATTCTTATTTTTACCATTAACCCAATAGTGAATATGCCCATATTGTTAGGGTACCTAGTATGAAAATTAGCAAAAGACCAAATATTCTTGCTGGCCCTAAATGAAATGATCGCACACATGCACCCGTGTACGTGAATGCATGAGCACGCATACATATAAAGAAGAATTCAAGCGCAGGTGCACCCTTCTTCAAGTTTCGCGACTCTGCGACGAGCGAGCTCTCGCAATCAGTGTGCGTCATAAGAATGAGGGAGCGAAGAGAGAGAGAGAGCCGCGAGAGAGCGACGGGGCCTGTCGCTAACAGGCCGGGGGCCTGTCGCTATCAAATTTTGGTGTCCATTTTCGTTGTATGAAATGAGAGGTCTATATGTTGTATGGTTAATGCTTATACGGACGGACGGACAGACAGACACACGGGCATAACTAAATCGACTCGGCTGGTGATGCTGATCAAGATATATAAACTTTCTGGGATTGGAGATGCCTCCGTCTGCCTGTTACGTACATTCCCGTTTTGCACAAAGTTACAGTTGCAAAAAAAAAATAATAGCACTGTTCTTGATAAAAAAAATTGTTTACACTTGGTTTTTTTTTAATTTAGATTTTTAAATTTATTGATTAGTATTCCCCCTAACCGTAAGAAATGCTTGTTTCTTAAAATTCATGTCTAATTATTTCCTTTTATAATTTTGTTGAAAAAGACCTAAAAATACCGAAAAAAAATAGCACTATTACAAAATTTTTTAACAAATCTTGTAAGTTTCGCTGAATTGCCTTTAAAGAAATAACTTATTTATCAGATTTGATTATGATTTAATTTTGTTAATTCCAATAAATACGTGGAACTCAGTAAATGAAAATCTATTTGATTTGTTGTTGGTTTATTGGTTAGATATTCTAATAAAATAATAGATATGTCATAAAATGGAAGGAAACGACTGAAAAACGTAAAAAGAATTATAATAGGACGTGGAACGCAGTAAACTGCGGAACTATCAAATAAATTATATTAGAATGAAAATCAAACAGAAAAGTTGGTTTTTTGGTTAGATATTCTAATAATAATTTTTTTGTGGTTCGATAAAGAGCAAGGTGGGTTTTTTTTTATGGAAAGGGATCTCGATTATATGTCCGACGTCTAAAATGCACAAAACACCAACCTCACTATACCACAACAGCTATTAAGCTTGGAGGTCCAAGTGTACTGATATGGGCCTGCTTTTTATACCCGGTACCCATAGGGTACAAGGGTATTATGGGTTAGTGCCAACAGAAAATGTATGTAACAGGCAGAAGGAGGCATCTCCGACCCCATAAAGTATATTCTTGATCAGCATCACCTGCCGAGTCGATATAGCCATGTCCGTATGTCCGTCTGTCCGTCCGTGTGAAACAACAGTTCTCAGAGACTATTAGAGCTAGAATTACCAAATTTGGTGACAACATTGGAATCTGTAGCACGCAGATCAAGTTTGTTTTAAAATTTGGCCACGCCCACTTCCGCCCTCAAAAATCATAAAAAACGTAAAATAAGCTATAGGTCAAAGTAAATAGATAGAATAAATGAATAAAATAGAGCGGACGTTTCCTGAAAATTTAAGTAAAATCGGATGATAAACATGGGAGATATTAGCCATAAGGATAGAATTTTAACACACCGCCCTAAGGCACTGCTGTTGGAAACTGTAGCCGACAGGTGGCGCATTCGAGCCTTGGCCGTACGATATAATGGCGCCAACTGCAGAAGAAATGACATAAGAATATAGCAAGAAATGACAAAAATTAACAATTCATTTTTTGGCGCCGATCGAGCTGGTTTTTATGTGTTCCTATAAAAAGTATCATTCATATTTAAGTATGACATTAAATTGTTTAGGTCGGGAGCTAATTTGAGAGACGATTTATTTTAAGAAGTATCGAAGTACACTATTATAATGTATGTACAATTTTAAATTGCCTTTTAGTGTGAAGCGCAAACGTTTAGGTACCGGGTATCTCACAGTTGAGCACAGTCGACTGTAGCTTTCTTACTTGTTCTACTATGGAGTAGATATAAACCTATTCGAGATTACCTTTTCAGAATATGAAATGCAACTTGTAAGGGTCTTTCAACAGGACATCAATAGCCCCAAACAAAGACAGGATAAAGCCAATGGAACGGCTATGTGTTAGTTTTGAAACACCCTTAACAGTCGCTTGATCCTAATTTTATCGAAAATCGGTGATCTGACATTAATAGGGCAGTTACTGCTTCCAAGTCAACCACCATTGGATCACATGCCAGGACCTTCTTGACTATGCCAAGGGGTTAGACGTCTGTTATTGGCTATAAATGATACTTAGCTCAATATTAAATGAATAAAATAAACAAAGCTTTAATAGTTTAAAATGATTAACTCATACATATATTTTTTAAAGTTTCGTAATTTTTTTGATATTATTTTCTTTAGCCAATTTTTTCCATTTTTGAGAAAGTTCCTTAAATAACTTGAAAACCTAAGATATGATTTTAATTTTTTTCTTATTCCTAAATGAGCTATAGTCTCCCATTTCTTAAAGTGTATTAAACTAAAGTTAAAATTGTGAGATGGACAACTATTTAAAAATTGGTTATGCTGGCGAAGCTATTATTTTTTCGCAACTGTATCCTCTACAGGGTACACAAATTGCTAAGCGAGCCCGTGGCTACTCTAATCCTGGAAGATGACAACTTATAGAAGTCAAGACGGAAAAAGTTGTTTAAAATTCTAAAGAAAATAGAAACCCGAGGAGTTCTTTTTTTTTAAATCATCTCAATTTCGCCAGCGGATTCTAGCGTTCCCCCGTTTAATATAAGGGCTAGAGTTACCAAATGTGTTATTAATATATCTGTGATCAAGAGGCTTGAGTAAAATCGGATAATAAACATGAGAGTTATTACACAGGTTAAAAGTTTAAATAATATTTTTTTTTTTTTAAATATAACTTTTTATTGAGTGCAATTTTACAACTGTTTTTTCTTATGTTAATGATTAATAATGTAACCTATGCGTCGTTAGTTTGCTTCTCCCGCTTCTGCCGCTGCTGCTGCCTCTGCTGACGTCCTAAGCAGTCGGTCCTAATTGGTCGCTGTCGCTGATATTGCTGCTGCCGCGATGCAGTTGACCATTTCTTATTCTAATTGGTCAATGTAATTTGGCAATAATTGTTGTTGCCAAATGCACTTGGTGTTGGGTTCAAGCACCCAGCGTTAAAGCTTTCCCACGATTGTAAGGTTGGAAGTGCAAACTTAGCGCACGTGGCTGCTGAACTCAATTAGGGACCTATTGGGTAACATTCTGGCCAGTAATCTTATATGTTGGGAAATCGGTGCTTATGCTTTACTCGTAATCTATTTGTTGTTGTGTAGATTTCTGCGCGTGTGGCGATACTCTTACTTTGGTTGAGCATTTTGCATTCTGGGTGTTAACTCACATATTGGTTTTGGTATCCTCATCCCGCCGGCACTTGTAGTTAAACTCGCCGCAGATGGTTAGTCGTTTTTTGATCTATGCCCATCCAAAATGAAACTCTGTTTAATTTTAATTTCTACGTTTTTTTTTAGGAAGACTCTTGAAAAGGTCCGCTCTTAAAGCGGAAAAACAGACTTGTCTCTTAACTTAAGTCGAGCACTTTTAAGTAAGGCTATCCTTCTTGTTTCAAATCGAATAATTAATTAGTAAATACTAAACTGAACACTGAATGTAATATTTTTATTTTATGTATATTTAATTAAATTTTTCAGGGACAAGGGCAGGAACACCGCAAGAATAACATGCCGAGTGTGTTTGGAAGACTTTCAAACAGGAATAAACTTTCTTTCAGAACCTATTGATGTTTACAATGACTGGGTTGATGCCTGCGAGACGGCAAATTAGAAATAAGTTGATTTTCGGTTTATTTTAAGTTAGTATGTTATTTGAGCTAAATATTTACATTTCAGAAACGAAATAAATCTTAGTAAAGTATATTGTTGTTAAAGATGATGACGATGATGGCACTCAAAGAAATGGTTGTCCCGAGATCCCAGTCCGTAAATAAAGGCACGGTGGCAGAGCGTAAGATTTCACTTGTAGTCTATTTGACTTCTAATTGCATACTAAACTTACATATTAAATAGAAAACTAAACTCCCGCCCGCAGAACTTCAAAATAACAGCGCGAGAACGGGAGAGCGAAGTAAAGCGCCAAGGACTACGGAAACTGTAGCAGGAAGGTAAAAGCGTTCATCTGCTAGTGTAATATCCTGGAAGTAGGTGCGCACGGTTTCACTCAGCTCCCGGATTGGAGTGCGGATGCGTACGTGAGGCTCAATTTTGAAAACGAGGTCGAGCCGAATGGAGGCGTTCGCTTTCGAACCCACGGTGGCCGAACAGATCTGTTCGCTCCCTTTGTTGGTCGTTGGCCGGCGGAAATACGAAGCCAGAGACGCGTCGATGCAGCTTGTAGGTGTGCAAGGGTCGATGAACGCTGCAGTGTCAAACACTCTCGCCCTGGTGTTGATCCGTACCATAGCAGTCGGGAGGACGTTAACGCTATGCCGCTGGAGCAGTGGCGACACGGACGACGCTGTCGGCGTTCCTCCCGTATGCTGCGCGGTGTCCACAGCGTTCCGAGGAGCGGCACAAGAGGGCTGAGGAGCGGCGGAAGCACCGGCAACTCCTGCATATGCAAGAGCGTGTGGTGATCCTGGTTGCAAATCTTACACCGCACAGTGGTCGCTGCCATAGGCCATAAATGAAAAAATTGATTTTGAGCTATTCCAATGAAACCCAATTTTTCGAACAGCTGATTGTCCAAACTTAACGACAAAATACCGTTTGTTTGGCTTTTCTAACGGGACTCTCTAAAAATTGAACGAAAAGAGCGAGCACGTGTTTACGTATTTGCAATTTGCCAGCAGTGAAGTGCAACAACCCAAATTTAAAAAAGGCAAATTAATTATAAAAGACCCGTAAAATCAATAGAACTTAAATAAATATTGTTCATAGTGGTATATACTTTATTTATACAGATAAATATATAAATAATTTGTGCTTTGTCTTGTCAATATCTTTTTTTAAAGAAGTGCGTATTTTTTTGTTTGTATTTGTTGTTCATTACAAAGTTTAGGTAAAGTTTCAAGTGTTTTCCCCCCGTTGCCCCCCAATGAAGTACACATTATATTATTTATTAATATTTCTAGTTTATAAAAATGTTTACTTCAGCTGCGACAACTTGCGTCTGTACATTTGCCATTGCAAAATTCAACATACTCTCTTTTATTCTCCAGCAGCTCTATCTAGGAGGGACGCACTTTTTTGTTCTGTGTCTGTTACGTTGTGGTTGCCGTTGTAGTTTGTTGTTGTTTTTGCGTTATTTGTTATGTGTTTTATGTTTTTAGATTATTTTTTTGTTTGATTATTTAATTATTTTCTCAGGTACCCAAATTCAAAGCGAGTATACTCGAAATTATGTTTTTAACATTTGGATTGAGGAATCTGGCACACTTGCGGAAAGATTTAAAAATGTACTGGATGCCCTAATTAAGGACATAAGAAATAAGGGATATGAGCCGAATTTTGACGAATTCCAAACACAAATAAGCTATATTTGTAAAAAGCTGGCATCGTTTTGGCAGATTGCTAATCGGAATCAAGAGAGATTTCTTAACAAAAATTCTGATTGGCTGGAGTGCAAGAAAACTATAATTATAAAATACTCCTACTCCAAAAGCAACTATTAGTCGTGGACTGCCAAAAAAGGATTTTGCAGACATTTCGAATAGGACGAAACGCCGACGCATAGCAGAGGTTGCGATTAGAGATGAGTCTGCTGCATCTCTTTTACGGATATCTGATTTGCAAGGGAATAAATCAATTTCCGAACCTAGAAGTTTTAGATCTTTTTAATGGAATGTCAGTTAACCAAACACCAGTATTTAATGATATGTTCATTTATTAACTCAAAATTATCATATGAAGTGTTGCCCAGCTATGATAAAATCCTGTCTGCTAAACAAAAAAGCTATCCGGATAATATTATCAGCGAATCTCAAGCAGAAGTTGAACTTCAAAGTTTATTGAATCACACTGCGACACGCATATTGGAACTTCAAAATGAGGTTATCAACAGTGTCAATGATGATCATTTGATTTTATTCGGCAAATGGGTCAAATGGTCATGCAGAATATAAACAGACGATGATGGATAGCGACCTCGCAGACAGCACTATGTTTGTTACATCATAAGTGCCCTTAAGACTGGTTTCAATGTCAGACCATTCCAAGATTATTTGGAAGAATCTACGGCCATCGTCTACCCTATATTGCAGACGAATTTGGTTTCAATTTAACAAGGAGACGACTCAGCTTTGTCTTGATGAAGAGGTGTATTTTGAAAACAAGATTGATTGCAGCATAGTTGCACTACGGCAAATTGAAATCAACACTCCTTGCAACTTACCATGGTTGATGGTAAAGTTTGTAATGCATTAAGTGAAACAACATCCACAAAATACTATATATGTAATGCCAAGCCTACAGAAATGAACAACCTAGAAATTTGTTTAAAGAAGTTAATGAGGAGCGATTTGAGTTTGGACTGTCACCACTCCATGTGTATATTCGATTTTTTGAGTATTTCATTGACTTATCGTACAGGCTAAAGATAAGATTTCATTGAGAAAGCAATTTATTCAAAATGAGTTCAGGGCAAAAATGGGTCTAACTGGAGGAAGTGGAACTTCAAATGTTGGCAACACAGCCACAAAATTCTTCAAAAATCCTGATATATCTGCTGACATAACGGGAATCGATAAAGACTTTATAATCAGAGCCTCAACTTTGTTGCAAGCTCTATCTTCCGGCTACATGATAAATCCTGCAAAATTTGGTGAATATGCTTTTGAAACCGCAAAACAGCTGATTGACAAGTATCCCTGGTTCTATCTCCCCCCATCGGCTCACAAAGTTTTACTGCATGCTCCTGATATTATAAAGCATTCCTTACTTTCGATTGAAGAGCTTTCTGAAGAAGCAGCTGAGGCTAGAATTAAAGATATTAAAAAATATCGATTGAATCATTCACGCAAAATATCACGAGTCGCGTCGAATACAGATTTGTTTAACAGATTGCTTTTAAGCTCTGATCCATGTATAACTGAACAAAGAAAAATTACTTATAACCAAAAATCAACGCTACTAGAGTCAACTATTTCATTACTTAATGAAACAATTTAAAAAGAATATGATTTTGTTTTGTTGTTTGTTTTCCACATTAAAAATATTTGTATATATCTTAAGCATTTTGTCCGTTATCTGAGATGGTGTGCGTGGGGGTGGAAATGGGCAATCACATCAACACATATATGTATTATAGATATAGGTTTGTAAATAACTAACAGTCAAAATATCAGCCTGCATTTATGAATTTACTGAATTTATGAATTTAATCGTTCCCAAGGAAGCTACAGGATATAGTGGTACGATCTGGTCAATTTTTTCACTATATATTTATAATATTTTTATAGATTTTTGGTGAAAGTTTCATAGCGATAGCACATCTAAAAGTATTTATGGCCGCGGCTCTATACAAGCCCGACCACTGTGCACCGGTCGCCAGGGCGACACGCTCCATCAGAGTGCTCGTGGGCCAAACAGTTGGCGCAATACCGGTTTTCGAGTACAGCGCGGAGCCTCTTCTCTCTCTTCTCTTTAGGTGCCAAAAAGAACTACGGAGAAAAGGTGTGACCGGCTATTGCGGTCGTTCGGAGGACTCCCCTGGAAGCAGTACTACCTTAGCGACAGGGCGTTTAACGATACCCCGAGCAGTGCGAATATTCACTACTCGAACATGAACGTCGGATCCGGGAAACACGGACTCAATCCTGCCGAGTCGCCACTCATTGGATGGCATGGTAGTCATCAAGGAAGACAATTCGTCGAAAATTCCCATATGTGTCTGCCATTTGTTTCGTTTATTGAGCTCTTTGAGGTACTTTTCTTTCCATCGGAGACGAAACTGCTGGTGAAGAGCTTTGAGATGTTGCCAAAGGTTAATTTCTGAAGTGGTTGACTGGCGACTGGCCGTGAGTTCAAACATGCCTCGATCTTGGCGAGAAGCGTGAAAAGATCTTCAAAGGATTTATAAAACAATGTCTTGAGACTCTGGACGCCAGCTTCCCACAAACCTCCCATGTGGGGAGCTCCCGAAGGAATAAACAGCCACTGCAGCTGCTGGTAACTATAAACATTCGTCACAGACTCCATTACAGCTTGAAGAAAATCGCGAGAAAGCACTGCGGCTGCTCCCACAAAGGTCTTCCCATTGTCCGACTGAACTTGTCGAGGGCACCCACTTCGGGACACGAACCGAGCGAAGGCTGCGAGAAATTTCTCGGCTGTGAGGTCAGACGTAGGCTCTAAATGGATGGCCTTCGTGGAGAAACACACAAATACCAACACATACTCTTGGTAATGAGACAGGCTCGTCCGGTGTAGTTTTTAATATCAAAACGTCCGGCATAGTCCATGCCCGTATAAGTAAATGGACGCGAAAAGGACGTTCGTTCTTTAGGTAATTCACCCATGAGTTGGGTTTGTAGCTTCTTGTGGATCACACATACCTTGCATGAGAAAATGATAGATTTAACCAGATTCTTAACCCTTGGTATCCAGAATTTTGAGCGGATTAGGCGTACCATCAGCTGGTTACCGCTGTGCAGAGTTATGCGGTACGTAAAATGAACGAGGAGCCGCGCAAAATTACAGCTTTATGGAAGGATGAAGGGAATGCGGTTCATCATATTGGAGAACCTAGGAGACTGTCCCCCGACCACACGCTCTTATGAGGCCGTGAGGATCAAGAAAGGGATTCATGTTCCGAACGGAACTGGATGCTGCCAATAACCGCTTCTGGCTCAGGCAGGCATACTCGAGCGCAAAGTACCTGCGTTGAGTCGTGGAAATTAGGAGCCGCTCAGCAGCAGCGATCTCCGTATTGGAAAGGTGTTTCTCACATGGAAACGATATTTTTCGCAAGCGCTGAATGAAACGGTAAGCATAGGAAAATACTCGTAGTGCCTTGTCGAGCTTGGAGAATCGCTCAGTAATGTCACCATCAGGGCATGCAGGGTCTCTTCTCGATGTCGAGATCCGACACTGCTTCGAAAGGCGCAGGCCAGAAATTTTGTGGCTGAGTTGGCCACGAAGGGCCATGCCACCATAGATCACTGCTAGCCAGCTCTTCAGCCGCTACTCCACGACTGGCTAGATCTGCTGGGTTGTGTTCGGAACGCACATGAGACCACTGTTGGCTGGCATCCGTGTTTAGAGCGATTTTTGACACCCGATTTGTGACGAAAGTTGTCCACTGACATGGTGGAATCAGTTCACAGAAAAGACTATACGACCGAAAGGGATGTGAGGAAGAATTGCAGTCCACAAGTCTGCAAGAAGGACGGCACCGCACAATTCTAGACTCGGGAGCGAGACGGTTTTGACCGGAGGGAAGTTTTGATGAAATGATTCCATCATATTGGATACGGACATAAATCGCTGCACCATATGCCCTTTGGGAAGCATCACAGAAACCATGGATTTGGACCTTTGCTCCTGGTCGAATTTGTACCCAACGTAAGACGCGAACTTTATGGAGGGAACTATGGCTGTGAAGGAAGTCATGCCAGCGTTGTAGCAGTTCTCCGCAAAGAAAATCATCCCATCTGTAAAAGAGGATATTTCTCCTAGAGAAACACTTTGGGGTCTTTAGCACGCTTTTTATTTTTACAGGGTTTCTTATTGAGCGTAGACCACCGAATGCCTCGTGTTAAATTTTCCTCGTTTTTCTATTCTTTTTTGTGTGTGTATACATGTTTATCTTAATACTAAGTCTGTGTGTTAGAATGGGATGACAACAGTGCTTATATCTAGGTCTACGTGTTAGATAGGGGTAACAACAATACTTATATCTAACAAGGAATTATCTTAAGGTTTTTCAGCTGGATCACAGTAAACTGGTTCAATTCAACGTCAGGCATAGTGAGTACTGACCACTTCTGATGTTGTAAAAGGGGATAAACCTCCTAGAAGAAACAGTTTGGGGTCTTTAACACGCTTTTTATTTTTACAGGTTTTTTTTATTGAGCGTTGGCCACCGAATACCTCGTGTTAAATTTTTCTCGTTTTTCTATTCTTTCTTTCGGTGATATCGGCATTAAACACGAATTTAAATATCCACCACTTCAGGATTTGAAGGGTCAAATCAGACTGAAGCACTGGCCCTGGATTCAGGATGTCATTAAGACTGTTCCCATTTGACGATGGACTGGATGCGTTGAATACTACACGTACCTTTGTAGGTAGGGTAGGGATACTACGTATTTCCCGCCTCGAGATCTGGTAGTCGTTCGAACGAAGTTCTCTTCACGCAACTTGTCAGACTCCTTAACCACTCTATTAATCAATTTGAGAGGGCTGGCTGGTCAATTTGGGAGGGCTGAAAAAAGAGCGGATCTGGCAATGGGATATTTGGTAGTCTTTCGAGAATGCTAAGGTTGATTGTACTTGTCGGCAAATTTCTTCCCAAATTTGGCAGAACTAACACAGTCGTGTCGATCTTGAGCATTGGCTTTGCCGGAGTGCCCATCTGAAAGTGACACATTCTTTGGGAGGCACCTGAGTCAGCTTGGTTTAGCCCCGTGACTCTTGTTCTCACTGCTTGAAATGGAATTTTGATTCGAGTCGTGCCTAAAAGAATTCCCTGCGATTGGAGGCGAAATGAACAGAAGTGTGCGAGGTGGGCTGTTCAGGATTGTGAGCCTGCTCTGTGGTCATGGAATTAGATGGAGTTTCTTTGTGAAGCAGCGTATTGTGGCGCCCTCTACACGTAAAACAGTTGTGTCTGCTCATGCACTCCCGAAGATTATGTCCCCTAGCGATTCTCTTTGTTGTTGAGTAATCTGGAAAAAGCGAGGACAAAGCCGAACTGGATGAGGTTCTTGGGAGCAGAGATCACAGACGCATGCCACGTGCACGTGCATTAAAGTTTCGTATACTTGCTTTTGCTGTTCATTCAGCAACGGCATATTATTTCGAACAAATTCCTGCAATGTATCAACATTGTATTGCAGCTCTCGATTTAATTCTTGGTTGAATGCATCGTGCGTCGATCGATTTGGCGCAATCATTCCTACTTCAATCAGTAGCTTGTTTGCAATAGTCAAGTATTGATCCTCAATCAGAATTAATCCTTCATTGTAGATTTCATCGGATATTTGGATGTCAGGATTATTCGTTTGAATGTGCAAGCGATGCAAGATATCTTCACATATGTCGTCTTTGTATTTGTTCCATAACTGAATTTGGTTGTAAGGGAAATTATGTGGTGATGATAATTGCGAACAGCGTTGGTATTTGGTACGCATTTGATGAAACAACTGAATCCGCAAGTGTTAAATCCCAATAACAATGATTTTGGTCCACGTACATTTACCAGCAGCAGTCGCAAATAAAAACATTCATCATTTCTAGGATAATTTCTTGTTTGCGACGTTGGAATTTCTTTGTTGATTGATTCCAAGTGTAATAATTGGGCATTTCAACGTACATCAGTGGCGCTGCGAATGGATCTGCTTCACACATTGCAAAGAAGCTAGTCAATGTTGTCGGTGGTCTTTCTGCTCGTTGTGCCACATTAGCCTCAGTGAAGTAAACTCTTTGGCCATTTTCCAAATGCACTGCTAAATGTACAACTGTGAGATATGTTTCATGAATTTGAAATGACAATTATCGCCACAGTTCATTAGTACTTACGTATCTGCCCATTTGGAAATTGCTGATTTCGTCTTTCGCATTTTCCGACGCAATACCAAACACAGCCATGTCGCTGCCTTTTGTGAAGTTCTTGCACAAATATTTGATTGATTAAGCCGAATGACAACTCTCAAGGTTTACATGTGAAATTTCTAATTAGTTTATTAGAATATTTATTATTAACGAAAACTTTGGTGGCAAGAAATTACTTTAATTGGCAGAACGAAAAGAATATAGGTGTTTGCGCTTCGACTCCAATTTTACGACAATATATTCTTACAATTATAGGCTTACAATTATATGCTTAGAGCCTAGCTTAACGAAGGTTGGCGAAGACGGGGCGAAATCGCAAGAGCGAGAGAGAGCTTTATTGTGCTCCCGCCTTCGCCCTAAACTAACTTACACTAGACTTCAAAATTTTACATCCACTCCATGATATTGACCAACAACAAACAAAATGACGCAAAATGACACAACACCGGCCCCGTTGAACGCCTGCACGGCTTCAAACCACTGGTAGTGGTGCCAGCTTGTGGATCGCTCTTCGGAACACTCCACCATCGCTCCTCCTAAGATCGACGACCCTGACCATGCCGTCCTCTCCTGCGTGTGTCGCGATGATCTTTCCCAGGAGCCACTCTTGAGGCGGAAGGTTGTCTTCTGCCACGACGACGAGCTGTCCCTCCTTGATGTTGTCCTGCTGCTGATGCCACTTGCCCCGAATTTGTAGGCCCAGCACATACTCCCGGGACCATCGCCGCCAGAACGTTTGCCTGACTGACGAGACAAGCCGCCATCGCCGCAAGCAACTGAGACCCGCCTGGTCCGGAGTCCGGAGTGCTGGTGCTGCGAGGATCGGCCCGCCTATCAGCAGGTGTCCGGGAGTCAGCGCCTCTCCGTCGCTTGGGTCCTGGCTGATCGCTCCGAGAGGCCGGGAGTTCATCACGGCTTCGATCACGACGAGGACTGTCCCCAGCTCTTCCGCGTTGAGGAGCGCGCTGCCCACCGCTCGTAGGAGTAGGTGCTTGGCAGTTTTGACACCTGCCTTCCATAATCCGCCCATGTGCGGAGCCCGAGGGGGTGTGAACGCAAATTCGCATCCGCTTCTTGACGCGAATTCGCGAATCGCGTCCGCTTGCTCCTCGATCCTTTCGCGAAGAGCCTGGAAGTGGCGACTTGCTCCGACGAAGTTCGTCGCGTTGTCGCAATGAATTGTTTGGGG